>JAYJMB010088512.1:0-19319 GCA_036873735.1 Pouteria campechiana | reverse complement strand
GAGAGAGAGAGAGAGAGAGAGAGAGAGAGAGAGAGAGAGAGAGAGAGAGAGATGGGAAACAAGCAGAATGGGTGAATCTGCCGTGAATCTGCCCCACGTCCTCATAAGATGCTTCTCCACTGGCGCAGTCCGCATGTAACTGATTTTAACCATCCAGTCTCTCATCAATAACATGTAAATTAGCCATTCTGGCATGAATTTCATAAATAACAGACCAGAAAATAAACGTTTGTGACGCAAGTAACAGTCACTGCGCAACGGAGCTACTAAAGATTAGAAGGCATCTCTTATACAGGAACTGCATGATTACGCGGTCCACTGATTTCCACAGCATCCACTTGGTCTGAATTGTGAAAATTCAGATATCCAGGCCATTGAATCAAGGCGCAAACGATATTAATCACATGGTATGGTTTGAATATCTGAATAAATATCAAATGCCACAACGCTTCCATTTGCATAGTGCACGGTAGCCACGGAAAATAAAAACATAGAAAGGATAGCATTTTGTTTTCTAATCTTGACCATCTGTTCCCTTCAAATCAGAGAGCTACTGGTGTGCAAGAAACCAACGGTGTGGATTAGCTGTTAAAAGTTCTCACAAATGAAAAACTTGTCTGCTCGAAGGCGTGGCCTATTTCTGGTTGAATTCCTCTCTTACACGGACTAGCTTCACTCTTCAAAACGACAGTGTTTATCTCATCTTCACTTGGTTGTCTTTCTTTTTGTCTGAGCTGTTTTTAGCCCACACCCTTTTCTGACGTCTCTGACGTCCCACCACCCTCTCCTACCTTTGCTTACCCATAATTAAACATCACTACCCACCTCTCTTTTCTCGTTCCTTTTATCGTCCCACCAGCTTTCGCTTGCTTTTCCATGCAAAACAGCACCACTGACAAATCCATACCTTAGTTTTCTGTCCTCTCAACAGACGGCCACCCTAAGCTGCCTGCAAAACGGAAGTGGTATGACTGCAAGCTTTTCACACCCCCCAACCCCCTTTTATTACAAGTATTTTTCTTCCGTATGTTTTTCAGTACTCTTTGAGCATGTTTGCCTTTTAGCTTCGTTTACATCTTTCATGTATGAACTTGTATTGGTTTTTAGTGATTTTGGTTTTAGATGAATTTGCCTGCTTTTGCTTATGTCGTTTGGGGAGCATTCGTAATTGTTTTTTTTTTATACGGGTTTATTTTCTATCACTTTTTAAGCCATTTTATGATGATATTTGGCATTCGTTGATTGTTTTGATTGGCCGTTATTGACATTTTATCGGCATCTCTTTTGCGCTTTGGTTTTGGATGATCTCATTTTTGGTATTCATGGTTTTAGGTGATCTTGGTATTTGTTCTTCTATGGGTGTGTTATCTTGTTTCTTGGAAGTTCTTTGCTGTTCTTTCTATAGGGTCGCACATTGGACATTCGTTTGTGAATTTGGTTTTGGGAACTTCTGAATGAGATTCTTCTTGGTCTGTTAAATAACGATCGAGACAATAGCTTAATACTGTAAAGAACGAAATAAAGGAAGAATGGCTGATTTATTTCTCAATATCAGGTTTGAAGGATAAAGCATCCCAAGTTGTTTCTATGGATTTTCTTTCTTGTGTCCCTCTATAAATTTTGTGACAGCTACTTCTTCCATGCTGTATCCAAAGCGTGAGTTTCCAACTTTTCTGGTCGCCCTCGATCAGTTAGCCATATGAGAACTGATAAGCTATATGCATATTTTCTTTACGTTTTGGAGGATTAAACATGGAGGATAAAAGTCGTTCCGTGAAATGGGTGGAAGATTTTGAAATCTCATTTACCATGCCACGCACTCGGGATCTCAAAATCCAAGCCAAATTTTGTTGGTCTTATGATCTACAAGAACACATTCTGTTTATAGCCCTGTTTTGATCAGGCAGTTGCAAACCGGTTGATTACATGTTTTTCTTCTTTCCTGTAGAATTACTGCAAATTAAAGAGCATGGCTAGATTGATTCGCGCGATGTGATATTGACTAGGCAATCCATCGCGATCAGGCCACTGTAGAATATGTACCTGAGATGTGGGCTATTTGTTAAGTTTGGCCTACCTAACAAATGTAATCGAGGACTTGGGCTGACTCATGAATCAGATGAGGAATTGTGTGCGCCTCCCGAAAAGATCAATCAGGTGTGGCTATCAACACCAGTTTCTTCTGAACAATCAGTCCTGTACTCAAAACTAGCATTGTCAACTGAAACCATTGAGGCTGAACGGTGCATTTCCTGGAATATCAGAGTTTTGACAGTCTCCTGCTCTCACTCTGACATTGCTGAATTGAATTGCATTATTTATCTGATTGTAGAGACGACCAAAATTTACAATCAAAATTGAAATTGTACCTGATAGAACCATAATTTCAGTCGATGACTTAATTTATTGTCATCCAAATGCAGCCTTCATGGTTGTCTAGAGTAATTTCCCAGGTCATTTTCATTGCCAACGTCATAAAAACCTCTTGCCTTAATTAATAGGGTCAGCTACATGAATACCATTGCACCATTTCTTTCTATGACCTATCTTATCCTTAAACCAGGTATCTCATCTTTTCTTGCTAAAGCCAACCAATATTCTTCTGACAACGAATGTTCTTTTACTATTTTGTAATGCTTACAACTACATATCTGTCAAAGGGCTTCCTGCTTTGCTGATCTTGCTTCTGAGTTTCCAAGATTTATCCATTTCCAATCTTCGATCTATAGTCTCAAAGTGTATAGCTACTGTGTTGTTATTATTATTATTATTATTTTATTTTTCTATGGAACGATGGCATCAAACATTCTGCCCAGTGACTTATGAGCCAGCACATGTACAGCCTCAAAATCCCAGCATAGCGATGATGATTATGACATCCGCCTGATTCTTTGGATAAGTATACCTGATTTTCTGTGTCGGCATACGCAAAAATGCAGCTTTAGCCGTGGCGATTCCACAAGGAGAATAAGACACATCTATCAAAAACATTAGGGCGTGTAATTTTTATAAAATCTTAAATAATGTTGGAAACTGCTATTGGTATGCACAATCTAGAAAGATGTGTTATGTTGGATCGTTATTGTCCATAAAATTTCTGAAGTGGGAAGGCGCATCAGATTCCATTCAAATGGTCCCCTGGGGACAAATCCAACTAGTCTTAATCATTCATATTTATCCGGTGACATCAGTTGTGCAACTTCTTTTCAGTTCACCCAAATTCTAATTTCCCTTCTTCTTTTCTATTCAGGTGGGGAACAGCAGCAGTCTTGATTATTGGCGATCCAAATTAGCTCCTTCTCCATTCTAGCATTTGGGTAGCCCTTGATCTTTCTCTATCAAAATATGAAACCATCCAACTCCAATTTCGATGCAGGTGCTGCATCAGAAGATGAATCTGAAATCAGCAGCCAAGTTGCTTCCAACATCTCTACCCAGGAAAATTCTCCTGATCCTCCAACAGGCGGAGCTAATACCTCCCCTGCTAATCTTACTGACCTCCATCCCTGCCATGAAGCGCTCTCCCTTGATCTAAAACTCGGCTGGAATGGCCAACACAATGAGTTGGACAACAAGGAATCGACAGGATTCTCATTATCAAGCACGAGCGAGAGCAGTAGCGATGCCCGTCCTTCAACGGCTGTCCCAAGAGTCTTCTCCTGTAATTACTGCCAGCGCAAATTCTTCAGTTCTCAGGCTCTGGGAGGCCACCAGAATGCACACAAGAGGGAGAGAACGCTGGCAAAGCGTGCCATGAGGTTTGGTGTGCTCTCTGAGAAGTATGCTGACCTGGCTTCGCTCCCGCTTCATGGGTCTGTGTGCCGGTCTCTAGGCATAAAGGCTCATTCCATGGTGCATAATAGCACACTGGAGAGGCTAGACATGAGGGGTGGTGCAAGGTTTGAACATGGGTTGCTCGGGCTGCCGCTTTACCGCGAAGACGAGGACATGGGCTTGTTTTGGCCTGGCAGTTTTAGGCAGATAGCTGCGGTCGGCCCCAGTTTTGAACTGGCGGGGAATTCCAATTTGAACTTTGTAGCTCTTGCACCGCCAGCAGAAGAGGATTCCTCAACCCCAGATTTGACATTAAGGCTCTGAGAGGTTTCTTTCTTTTTCTTCTCATTGTTGTTAACACACTACTTGCTGTACAGTAACGCATGAGAACTGTCCGCCTGATGTGCATACTGAAACAGCTTTTGATACACATTGTACTTCTGCCTCATGATCAGGGGCATTGATTTCTCTGGACGGACGCCATGCAGATGGATCATGTCCCAAAATACAAGGGTGATCAGGTGGTTTTAGTCGCCCAATCTGTGGACTGAGGCTGGAAGAAGATATGATTGGATAGCGACTGAGCAGAATTCAGAGGACGACGAAAGCTGTTCATCCGTCCAGCCACTGCTGGATTATAGCTGACTTATGTGCAAGCTAACTAGACAAAAGACTCCTATCACCTTGCACGTTTTCCATGTGCATGATGTGCTGCTATAACCAAATTCATCAGGGGGAGAAGAGGGTTGGACCAGAGCATGAGTGATGGATGAGAGCATTTCTGGGATGATTTCTCTGTATGGTGTTCTGGGTTGATAATGTCTTTCAGTACTAGTTTTGTCATGCGTTTCCGCATGCTGCAAGAGGGAAATATGTATTGATTAAAATGCCAATGCTAATTTTCTCTTCGTTTGGTTTGGACTTTAGGTTGGTTACATGGCAATGCTCTGGTCTGTCTTCCTACGCTTTGATTGCCCAATTGCAGTTCTCTTTTTTAGCATCTGTGTAGATGGTCGTGTCACTAAATCATGACTAAGCGGAGTTCATTCAAATGCATTACAAACGATCAAGATATGAGAAGATGATACTTCATCTTTAAATCTAGGTGGTCCTTTAGTTTTCTAACTGTTTATTGGGTGATTAGAAATGCTTTTAATCCAATTCGTTTAGGGCATCCAAATTAAGCCTAATGTTGGATTTCCACGCACAATAGAAGCATGTTGTTAGGATCAAATGCATGATTACTTGACAGATTGAATAGCCGAAGCACAGACCTCAGTGGCCGGCTATATTAGCCACATATGGGAAAATAAACCTGTTAAACTTCCTTAATCCAACGCATTAGTGGTTAGCTATTGTACGGTAAGTACCTGAAAGCTTGAACTTCTTCTCCTCTTCTTTTTTCTTTGTAGGATTCACAACCTTATCCCTTTGAACTAATTGTTTCACACACAAATATAAGTGGTGGAAGTCGGCTACCATGATCTTCCATTGCAAATAATTCACAACCGGTTACTAGCATGGACAATTTTAAGCCCTCCAATTGATGGTAAGTACATTCATAAAACAATTGATCAATTGTAGTGTGTCAATTGTGAGTACATCCAAATATTTTCAACATATAGACTAACTTTTTGAAATATTCACCAAGAACTCGGAAGAATGAGTCATTGATGTAGAACTCGAAAGGGGAAATAATAGGAAAACAGAAGGATAAGAATTCCCTACCCAACCCTAGTAAAAATGGGGTACCATTTGATCATGCAACACTTCCAAGTTACGAAAACTTGAGAAAATCTATAAAAAATATGTATTTGCTTTAAATTGATTGTAATTGAAACATACATTTATAATCTTTTATCCTAACTACTCAAGTATTATTGGCTTATTATTGAGTTAATTTTATGGTGGTATTTTATAAAGAATATCTCTTTTAAAAGAATTGATATTACAGGGCCTGTTAGATTTGAATTGAGCATATGGTTGGTTCAGTTTGAACCCAACCCAGGTTGCACCTCAGCCCGAATGCCTCAAGAATGTTAACGGGCCTTAAATTTTAGTTGGTTAAGAAAGTAGCAAAGATAATGCGGGAGAATAAACTGACCAAATAAAACTTAGACCATTCGATTAATGAGGTCCTAAAAATGGAATTAGTAAAAGCATGCTCTATAAGGATACTACAAATAGCATAGGCGGTTAAGTTTGGAAAGCCATTTCACAAGGGAATTACTTGCTATATACAATTTATTATTTGGGAATGCTAGGTATAGGAGGGGTACAATGTGGGTCATTTGTTGGATTGATGTCAACCCTAACCTTAACACCAACTATAATGCAACCTTAATTTTGGACCATCGACCCTAACCCTATCTCAATAAGTTAGTTTTGGTTGAATTTAAGTTAAATTTGTACTCAATTTAATCATCAAATCAAGCATTAAAAGGCCTTAAATATTTTAAGATAAAAGTCTCAATAATGTGTGGTGTGAATGAATCTTCAAATGTAGTATGATTGAATATTTATGACTCAATGCTCATTTTACTCTAAAAGATGAAGAAACAGGGAAGAGACAAGAGGGAGAATTGCATATGATAGCAATGGTGTACAGAACACTTTTGGTTTGAGGCCCTTAAAACACTTAGGAGATAAGGATGGAAACAGAAATTTTCAAAAATCTTAGCATATAAAGTTGGATGTTAGTAGTTGGTTTTGACTTTGAAAAGAAGATTTTCAAAAGGGACATGGAGATGGGAATACAACCAAGAAGATAAGATTAGCTAGTAGAAAATAAACTTATACTAAAAACTTATACTAAAAAGAGAGATAAGAAGCATGGGAATGAGATGAGATTGGTGGGTCACTTATCCATCATACAAAAATTTTAAAAAGAATGAATAATTAAATATAAATACAATAAATAAAAAATATATATTTTTAAGTTTTGTAACTAATAATGTATAATTCAAATAAATTCCAGGTTGAGTTGCTCTCAACCCGTCCACTTCAACTCAAATTTGAATTTAGGTTGCGTCTAACTAATTCAAAAACCAATATCAAAATTAATGAATCTAAATTCTTAAAAATGTTAGGTTGAAATAAGCGAGTTTAAGTCAACCTGACCTAAATTACACCCTAAGTTCCATAAACATAATTAGGGGTGCAACTTGGGTCAGGTATGGGTCAAACTTAGCCTTTTCATCAGTGCTCAAACCCAATTTTCCTCAACCCGAGCCCACAGAACCTGGGTTACCCAGACCAATTTAAATTTAATTCAATCTCAAGTTGAGGTTAACCAGAACCTGAATTCAATTTTTGAAAAATATATAATAATAATAATAATAATAATAATGAGAAATCGCGGGTGCCCTGCTGCCTGCCCTGATCCCTGAACGCCCCCTTCTTCCTCCCCCTGCGGCTGCGATGCTGCTGCCTAAGATTCCATCCCTGTCCGTGCGAACTGCGAACAACCCCTTCTTCCTCTTTCCTCCTGCAACTGGACGAATTTGGGAATAGAGCATTTGTATTTTCTTTTGGCTATTGACCGGTCTTGACTTCAGGCCACGTGGTGGAAAGAACTATCAGACAGATCTACTGGCGGACGACGTACTCAGGTGCTTCGGCTCTTGGTAGTCTGTTCTCCGTTTTGCATTTTCTGATTTCGTCCACTTCATCTTGCCGTGACGCCTTCTTTATGTGCTCTTAGGAACTGCCGCTGAATTCAAGAGAAGAAATCGATAAGCCCCTTTAGCTGAATAGCATCTTGAGGAGTTTTGCGTTCAAAGCGAATAGCTTTAAGACTATACGAATAGCTTTAAGAAATCCTTCATTTCTCTCTCTAAATGCGTCAGAGATAGAAATGAATTTTAAATAGGTTTCAAAGATCAGGGATAGGTTCACTGGTTCTTAATGTTTAACACAACATTTTCAGGTTTTGTGTTCTGTGCAACACATGCATGGCAGAACAATTCCTAGATATAATCATATGCTTATTTTAGGCTTCAGCACATCCAGATGGGCCTAATCCTGGCTCCTCTAACTTACCTTTTCAGGGAACCGTCTTGTTTTATAGTTGCGGGGAAACTTCATTGCAAGATTGACAAAGTTGCAGGCGTTTTGGAGACGAACAGACCTGATGCGAAAATATCAGGCAACTATCAAACAAGGGGACTTCTTGTTAAATAGGATACAAAAGCTTTCTCGTGTCTTACACCTGTAATATTTACAACAAATAGTTTCTTAACGATTGACAGATGCTTGGAAACTTTTGTTGTGTAAAAATTAATTGTAGGTCTATTTAGAAACATGTTGATGGAGATGTTTGCATTTGGATGTAATAGTTAATACCTTTGAACTAGTTCCTTCCTGAGAAAATTTGTTTGACTTACAGGGCAATGCATCTATACCGTACATATGATTCAGGATTTTTAAAAGCTTACTGGAATTATTCGTATGTTGATGAATTTGAATGTTTGAGTCTTTGGAGCTAAACCTCAGTCATGTTGGTTGATTGTTCTTGATATGCACATTGAAGGAAGAAACTAAGCAATGGTTATTTATTTATTAATTTCTTATGATGGAAATCCTGTAGAGTTCTAACTTGGAAAGGCCTAAGCTAATTAAAAGTCTTAAAATGATCCTTTCTCTGGAGGGTGCAATGGCCAAAATTTCTCTAATGCCAAGTGTAGGATTATTCTTGTTGGTAATATGAGGTTTTTGGGTAGTTTATTATCTGCTATGATGCTGCAGACAATGTTTTGCATGGTTAATGATGGATGTAAATGTGATATTAAAATATACTGGTCTTTTATGTGGGTCATTATTACTTTTATTGCCAAAAAAGATATTGTTTATCAAAATTAAACCGTTATTAGATTTTCATCAACCTGAAACTCAACCCAAGCCCAATTTTTAAAAATAGAGTTAGGATTGAAGGTTCACAAATAAGCTATAGTTAAGATTAGGGTTAAAATTTTACAAATAAAGTTAAGATTATGATTGAAATTTTATACATAAGATTAGTATTAGGGCTGAAGTAAACCTTGGTTTCATAAGCCTGAATTACACCTCTACATACAATGATCCTCAAGCACAACTCCAATAAGGGAATTCATCCTCTTCTTGTTTTCCTTTCTCTTCTCTTTATTCATCTGAAAACAAAATGAATTTTCAAAGGAAGGAGTATGATAGGAACCAGCCCATGGCTATTCAGAAGTCTTACACATGAGGTGTTGTGTATATAAAATAAAAGTCAAATCTTTAAAATCCTGTAAAACAGAGATAATACCACTTTAAGTTAAGATTGGTTACAGTCTACTTTTGATCTTTGACACCTAACAAAAAAAGAGAAAAAAATATATAAAATAAAATAAAGCCAGGCGGTTGTTCTCGGGCTGTGAACTGTGGCCCATTCAATAATTGGGTAGGATGGTTGAATCAGTCCAAGAAAATTGGTTGCACTGCTAAAAAAAGACTTCCAAATAAAATAGTAAAAAAAAGAGTGAAAATGGGATGATCTAGTACACCACGATGAGTAAGCAGTCGTTTCAAATCGGGCCAAAATAAGTTTCCAGTTAGACCAAATTTCCAATTTTAAAACTTTGAATATATATATATATATATATATATATATATATATATATGGTGGGGTCCTACTTCTAACCTGTTCATTTAAGGGGTTTGCTCAAGAGGAGCGTCCTTTCGTGTCTGGCGTTTAAACAGATTAAAGTGAGTTCGAGCTTAGCAAGGCTCAGATACTTGCGAATCTGGAGAAGGCATCGTATCCTCAACGTCGGTGGTGCCGAGTTGGTAAGCAAAAGACGCAGCCGCTGGATTCGATCGATCAGGTGCTCAATTAAATTACATGCCTTAAAAAAGAAAAAACGCTCCCTTCGACAACGACGCGTTTGTCTCTCTATTTCTAACGTATATACGTCATTGTCTACCCATGATCAACATTCCCATGTTCCGTTTCTTGCGCTCCAAGTTCATGAACCCACAAACCGACTTACAAGCATACATAGAAACTCTCTTCTTCTCTCCTCTCTCTCTCTCAGAAACCAGTTTTCGAAGTGTGTGATACAAACTGGTACGTAGGCTTGCTCTTCCCTGTTTTAATTAATTAAATTGTGAAAATTTGTGTTGGATGGTGAAAAAGGAGCAAACCCACACGTTTCTTTTATTGTTTTATTATTTATTATTTTTTTTTTCATTCCATTTTTTCCATCGATTTTTGGGTTTTCTAGTCCATGTCTATGGAAGATGACAAGAGTGGCTGCCTGCAACTTTTCCGCATGCCTTCTGTGCACATAAGCTTGCATGAGGCGGCAATTGGCTGGTGCACTAGTTAGGTGGGTCAGGCCTATGAAGCCGTTCCCTATTGTCTTCCACCGTTTCGAGGTCCAACTAGTCAGCAAACAGAGCTGATTTTGGGCTGGCCGCATAGAATTGCAGTGAGGACCGTGATTATCCGTGTATCACCAGTCGTGCAAGGGAGGATTATCCATTTGGTATCATGGCTCTAATTAGCCACACATGAGATTGACCCACCATACGAGATCTTATATATTTATTAGAATTTAAATATAATATCAATGATTTAACTTTAAAGCTTAAATCTTTTAGAATACTGTCAAAATCTTGATATTAGAGCGGGCTTGAAGTTGGGAGTTCAAATTTTAGAAAGGGCTACTAGGAAAGGGCTGTTTGGAAAATGGGAGTGTTTGCCATCCTATAGATGTTGGAAGGGCTGGGATATACCCTTGGTGATGCTATGCATTTGACCGTGGGACTGACGATCCATGATCAGTACCGTTATTTCTGTTATCCATCTCTCTCTGTCCTCTGCTCTGCTCTGCCAACGCTGATATCTCAGCATTGAATGCAGGTGGCCAAGAGAGACAACATTCGGAGACTTCATGTCTATTTTCCATCTTAATTTTGTCTTGTTGCTATTCTTCTCCTCTTGCCGTGAGAGCATTTCATTGGGTTGGTTTTGGACATCTACCCAATCGAATAAAGGTCATCCTATGATCGATGGCTTGGTGGCTGAATTCTCCATGGAACCACTCGGCGATCTGAAGGCGATGAAGTTGGTCGAAAATGCAAGAAGGAAACTGGTGTCTCCTAATTCATGCTGGCAAAGCGCTTATATGAGTCTCTTCGCGGGTTGTTCAGAGATCATCTCCGACAAGGAGAAACAATCTAGGCTGGCTTGGTACCTCAGTGACTGCTTCCAGAAGGAATCAGGACGGCCTGCATTTCCAGCCTGCAATCCCGACACCCCCATGATGAAATGCCTTCAGAATTTGGATGAGTTCACACACAAGATCTATCTTGAGTTCTTCCTCGAAACGAATTCCATTTGCCATCAACTGCAGTAAGAATGGTGATATTCGTAATGAAATGGGAGGTCGCTTTCCTCTCCAGTACACTAATCTTGTGAATTTTGATTGGGGTTTTGCAGGACTGATGCATTCAAGCATGAAACCGAAAGATTGGTTAATGAACTGAAGCGGTCAGCTCAGTTTGCAGAGGACAAACTCGAAACAATCGAGGAGAAGTCAGAGACATTGCTACAGAGCTCTGACCGAATCCAAAATTCACTGACATTCATTGATCAACGGACCCAACAAGTGGTCAAGAACTCAGAGGATGTCGGAGATCGAATCAAGGATGTGTTGGAGCATTCGAAGGCCATCATTGAACAGTCAAAGGGTATCAAAGCTGCCCAAGATGAGCTGCAACAAGGGCAGTTGGAAATGAAGTTGAAAATGGAATCTGGCATGGATCTCCTCAATGAATCTTATAGTAGTCTGAACGATGGAATTGAGGAGCTGCGAGTGGGGGCTATGGAAATAGAGAAGGAGATCAACGAAGTGGGAGATCGAATGGCATTGAAGATGCAGACGCTGCAGAGCAAGGCAGACGACATTGGGAACGTTGCTGGAATGTCTCTGGACAAACAGAAGGAGCTTCTTGATGGCCAGTCAGTTGCCCTTGAAGGCCTTGATTTTCTAACAAAATTCCAATCTCAAGCATTGGAAGAAAGCAGGTTGGAGTTCAATTCGATCCCCCTAAAGCTACTTATAAAAGATCTCGTCCTTTTATTTTCCATTGTGCCTTACATGTATTCAGTGGTCCAAATATCAGTTTTGGCCTGAAAAATAATAATCACCATTGCCCAAATATCATGAGTAAAATTAACTGGTTTTTCGGTAATGAGACCCATAAACAAAATGCAAGGATCTAATTGGTGGAACTGGCAACCTTCTGGGCTAACCAATTCCCCAATTGCAGGGTCACTCTGCAGGGACTAGCTGATTTTGGCCAGAAGCAGCAAGAGGAGCTCCTCCAGCGGCAAGATCAGCTTCGAGAAGCTCATGAACATCTTATTCGAAGTTCACAGACAATATTAGCAGCTCAGGTTTGATACTACCCACCACTTCTTTTTGATTTGCTAAGATCCACTTGAGGCATGTCGGTGAAAATCTTGCTTAATGCTCTTCATTTGTATTTCACAGGAAGACTTCCAATTAAAGCAAGCTGCCATCTTCACAGCTCTAGACAACCTCTTCAAATTGCACAATGCGATTCTGCTCGAATCTCGTTTCATCAAGACATTCTTCTTCTACGCCTGCGTGATTTTCAGTGCCTACATGCTAACAAGTGCAAAGCAAACATCAGCAGCCAGAGGTCGAATTTACCTAGGTAATTACTATTCCCTCGACTAGATTTTTACTTCAATTCTGCTTTAATTTAGGAATAACTGCATGCAAACGAATGTGCTTTCAGGCGTATGCATCACATTCATCCTAGAATTTGCACTGGGCCGGCCTGGGGCAAGCAGTCTCGATCAGCAACCCACTGTACAATCAAGAATATTTTGGGCTAGATCTTCATTTCTACTGGCTGCTTCCATTCAGATTATACACTCCATTTTCTCCTACAGGTAAGCAATCCTTCTATCCATTTTTGGTATTAATATGCGCCTTTTGTGCTAGGGTAGAGAACACAAGCACAATTAAATCAATCACACATAAAGAACCCAAAGACTTACATGGGTCAGCTTAAAACCTACTCTACTGGAGCATTTTCCATTGAGAAACCCTAATAAGTACCCCATTATACAACCCTGTATAAAGATAGGCTCACAAATCAATCTATGAACAACGCACAACATTTTCGGTATTACCTCAAATGACTAACATTTGTGGCTTGAATCTGCCAGGGATTATGATGTCCTAAACCATCAAATGCTATTGACTTTAACAGAGAAGTTGAATGTAAGGGAATCTAACACAGGTACTGACTGCTAGCGTTTTTGCAGCCAACTACGATCGTTAGTCAAGTAAAGAGCAACTAAATCCCCTTTATTAACTGTTGATTCTTGCAGGCCAAAAACATTTATCTTTAAGCATGGACAACGACACCTGCGTATCATCATCGATTGACTCAGATCTAGCCGATTCTGTTGGCTGCAAGGGTGATTACTGCATTGGATCAGCAGAGGAAGTGGCAGAGAATTCTATCACAACCACTTCAAGATATAATCTTCGCCCCCGTCGTCATAGATGAAGCTTTTCCATTTTTCGCCATTAGGCTAGTAGTGTTTGGGTTTTGGGCTTATAACAGGCCCTGGAGGTTGATGGAGAGACAGGCTTGGGCTTTTTTCATGATCTGGGTCTTGTTGGTCGCAAGTAAACAGGCTGAGGGGCTGTGGACTTGACTGTTTGAGAATATTCTCGAGATGTTCTTGAAGATATGAGAATTTTACAGATAACTGCACCTTTTTCGTTTTTTATATTCTTGTCATCAGGAGAGTATCGTGGATGTTGGAGACAATATTCAGTGGCGTGGAAAGTGACTTCATATCATAGATGCATGTTCCCCACATGACACCAGTCACTTCCATCAAAATAAATGGTTGTATATAGATTCATATATCAAAATAATAGAAAGTCCTCCTGCCAAAATTCTGAACTGCTGTGTCAAATCCTCGGGCCCACAACCTATCCTCAACAATAAAACCCCCGAAAAACAAAAGTAAAAATAAAAATTGTAAGCAGTTGTAAATGAAGGATTCCAGGAGAAATAAACGTGGGCTGAATAAGATGGGCCCTCTTTGTGCCAATCATGGACCTGATGTGATCCAGATTCGAAAAACTCAGCAAAGTTTTGGCCATCAGACCTTATGAAGTCAGATGGTTGGATGAGTCATGACAAGCTGCTAGTGCTAGCAGCAGCAATGTTTCCTCATGCATGGCCCACGCGAGGCTATGCATTCTCAAAAGTCAAAAAGCACGAGAAGTTGGTCTTGTAAGTGGTGTATTATCATTTCCAGGAGATATGCTTATTGGGAATTGTGTCTTTTGCTTTTCAGTACACCCCCGTTTCTCTTTTTTAGAAGGAATCCGATGATTTGAACACCACGCAGAGATGGCACACTTAAAAAACTCATCCATACAATTTTTTTGTGGCCGATTGTAAGATCCCTGCCAAGCTGTTGACTGCCTTATCTTTATACAGCACCCTTCAAAGGTGGCTTGCCATGTTCCTTGTCTTTGCTCATGTTTTCTCTCTCAGTGGTCTATTTCTTGGATCGAATTATAAAGAGGAAAAACAAGCAGCCCACTTTACAACGATGTTTGGGGGACCATTTTTCCCCCATCCATCTGCCTCGCATCTCAGCCGTTTTTTCTAAAATTCAAATCCCTTTTGCATGTGTTCCATCTTCTGAAGTATGAAATGCGATGCCATTCCCAAGTGTAAAAGTGATTAAGCCAAAGGCATTAATGTGCGTAGAATCCGGATGTGATTCACTGCGGAGCCCACCACAATTGGCTTAAATTAACAATCTCAGATTTGATTGAAGTTGGGTGTGTCGCTTGGTGTTGTGGTGGGCCATGCGGTGTCATGCTAATGATGTCCCATCTTTCCAAATGGCAGCCTTTTGTGTACATTTCTTGGGCCTGATCACGTGCTCCAGAAGTTGACATGAATCTGCCTAGCTTCATATGTGTAAGGGTCCATTTGGATGCATTAGGAAAAGAGCTTATTAGTGATACATCCTTTTCTACACTTTTTTTTTAATTTTTATATAACATCTTAACTATAACGATTTTATTTATTATTATTATTATCTATATTTTTAATTATTTTTTCCTTACTTTTTAATTAAAAAACTCATATTACTAATCGCATCCTCTATTACACTATTCTATTGCACTCTCTAATATACTCAATCCCTAATGGATCTCAAATCTACATACATACATGCCCATATAATTTCTCATCAATTTCTAACATGTGTGAGCGAAAGACACAGGCAAAAAAAAAAAAAAGTATAAACGATTTTCATTGGAGGGGGCCCCACATCATCTTTGAAATTGTGTTCCAACCAACACCATGAACAGTGAGATTTTTGAGTCGTCACTGGTGCTATAGCGTGCCCTTTATAGGCCTTAATAAAGATGGGGCGTTGCCTTTTTCCTCATAGCAAAGCTACTTTCGTTCCATGGCCCTCATTGCCTTTTATATGTTCGGCTAAAAAAGGTGGAAGATAGAAGGTCAGGGCCATCCACGGCAATTAGGTGGCTGTCCAATCTCACAGGAAATTTTGGGCCATAGAATTTCCTACAGACGTCGTAGGAGCACTTTCAACCAGAAAAGCTTTAGCCCTTAGCATCCCCAACTTTGATGTGTGTCTGACGTCGCCCCCACCATCGCTTTCACCGGCTAATGTCCAGCCAGACATAAGCCCAAAACTCATACCAGCTTCGCTCAGCCCATCAGATTTTGGGAACTTGCTCTTTTTCCTACAAGATTAGCATGCTGATGATTATGGGATCATCATCATTACAAATCCAGAACAGTGTTTCACTGGGGAAGTGAAAGATACGTAGGCTTTTCTGTATGAACAATCAGGAAAAATAATACTGAGAAAAACCTCATATTTTTAGGTGAGACTGTGAATCCGGTAGCTGGGCCCTGGACGGGCGCTAAACTACGAAGCAATGACGACTGCCCTGAATCAGCAGCCGTGAGTGACGTGGGCCCCAACATTTGAAATGCCCGTCGGCCCAGGAAAAAACCAACCTGGTGCAGGACTGCAGGGGCAGTTGCAGCGGCTGCACCTGCGTCGGGTGCGGTGGCATCATGCCCTCCTCCTTTGGCCCACTAGAGGAACGATCAACATCGGCCTAGAGCCTCCCACGTGTAGCGGTTTTAGAGGCGAAGGGAGTCTTCCTGGCCGCTACCGTAATTCCTTCCACCCCGCTTTAAATGCCGGGCAGGGCAGCGACGTTCGTGGAGGACATGTCAGTGGCCTGTCTCGATCCACGCACCAGCTCCGGGCAGCCTATGGGAGCTGCCCGGGCTAGCGATTTGAAAAAAGGCGGCCTCGATGTGACCTGACCATCCGCTGCCCGTCGGTCACCTCGGGCAGTGTTTGGTGGACCCGTCATCGGGAAGTGAAAGGGTTTGCGCCCATCATAAGGCCATCATACCCCCTCTCTCTGTCAGAAAAGCAAAAACAAACCGTCAATCATAAAGTAATGGATTACAAAATCATTTCATGCTCTGTCTCTTTCTCCCTCCCACCCTTCCTCCCCTTGTTTTTATGGCTCTGCCATGGAGGAAAGAGGAAATTCTGATAGGCCTGTGGCACGGACATTTAATGCTCTCTTTTCCCCGCCATCTTGTCTCGATTCTAGGGCCGTCTAGGGCTACGACACAAACCCACAACTCCCGTCCTATGAATTTTCAAAGTCAAATGCAGTGGCCATCCCATTTTCACTGACTGATTTGGACAGCTCAAGTATAATGCTAGTTATAGTTATAGGTTCGAATTTAAAACAAGGACTGTATCTTAGTTTTCCGGAATTTTTTTTTTTTATGCGCATGTTTTGATAGTCGTAGAAAGTGGCAAGGCTTGTGGGTGGACACAAAGAAATCACGGATGTAACGATTTCTTATGACTGCGGGCAAGCAATGGAAGCAGTAATCATTGACTAAGTTGCATGAGCTTGCATAAAAAAAAAAAAGACTAGGACATTTTAGAGGCAAGGACGTAGTCCGCTAAGGAAGTGGTGAGAAATGGAGAGATTGTAAGAGCCATACCTATATGCACCCACAGGTTTTCGACACTGACAGGTGAACCCGTGTTTGGTTAGCTCAAAACAATTCTTCCCCACCTTACACGGAGGATGAGCTACGATTCTACAACACACGACCCTCGAGCGTGAGTGATCTCCGGGTTCCACGGGCCAACGTCAGGCAATCGGTCTCGCCATAGCTGCTTAAAAATTTGAAATCTGCTCACGCACCCGAAAGGTCATTTTCCACATTAATGATTATGTTTAGTGTTGATAAAGAAACACAATTAATTTGATGCAACAAGCACTTGAGCACTTACAAGATAGTAAAAGTTTTATCAAGAAAAAGAGGATTAGGAACAATGTTGTCAAAATTGAACCATTTGATAAATCATCTTTAGCTAGTTTGAACCAGCATGACATAATTATGATATAATAATTATTTTTTATTTTTTAAAATAAAATTAAATATATATTATTATATATAAAATGAATAATTATAAATTACCTTTAAAACCTTTGATAATAGCTACACATTATATAAAAACTTAATATATATATATATATCACTAAAAATAAATAATTCTATAAACTATAATGATGAACTGATAATGTAACCATATAAATTTTAAAGGTAGTTCTAATAAACAAAATCATAAAAAACAAGGTGATGGCTGCATGATATTATGCTATTTACCTTGATCTTTTGATCTCAATCATTAGATCAAGGAAGTTGGGTTGTTGTGGCTGTTGCCCATCATCAAATTAAGCTAATGACTAGACAAAGGGAGATGGAATACAGGTGGGATAGGGAGAGACAAGCTAGATGGTAGGAGGGAGTTGGGTTCTCATGCTACTGTTGCTAGTTATCAGAATGGGCTGGCGACTAGCCAATGATGATGGGAAAGGGGCCACCTGCGGTTGTGGAAGGAGACGGAGCAAGGGCAGGATCAAGAAAATTTTAGGGTAGGGAGGGATTAAGGGAATATGGCACTCAGGGTGGTGAGTGCCACTAGCTGCTTTTTTTGTATTATAATTTTTACGGTTCAACCATTGGGTCCAAACGGTTCCAAAAGCTTTCTATAATAACCAAGAACAAGAACCGAATGCAAATCGGACTGCCCCCTTATGGTTTATGGTTGGACTGGATAGTTCTGTTTTTAAAAATATTAGTTAGGAAGTGTGATTCAGAAAATCTTAAGAAATGGAGAGATAAAAAAGAGGGAGAATTTGAAGTGTCTCAATGATTATTGGGCAATGTGTGCAATGTGTTAGGAACATACTATTTTTGGGAGTTATTATGGGTACTTTTCAAATCTCGGTGCGTCCTATTAGGTAAATTTTCCATATGGGCACAACCATAATAAAGTCGCCCACTCACCTGTTAACTACCACATGTGCTTTGTTAACCACTGCATGTGTCCGTTTCAATAGATACATATTTACATTCATGAATTAAAATTATATTTTTATCTATATCAAGTATCTTGGGGTACTTTGAAGACTAGAAAAGCATATAAACCCTCCCTCCCTCTCTCTCTCTCTCTCATTTTTGTAACGATGACAATAATAGTAAATTGTATTTACACAATCTAGTGCATGTCTAGAAACCATTCAGCTTACCATTCTTCAAGACGCGTTGTCTCTCATACCCAGTACCATTTTGATTGGTCACCAACAATGGAGATACCATTGAATATCGTACCATTTCCTACAGGTAACAGTACTACACTACATACCGACACTTGTACCTTGCAAGTAGCAGCCAAGATGAAGCCACCGTTGAGCTCTTCACATCCATAAACACGCACCACGCGTGTCACATTTAATGAGATTTACAAAATCCAAATTACGTCTAGTTAATTGATTTCATTATTCCTCTTATAAGCAATATCCTATCTTCTGCCCCCAATTAGAAAGTCACCGTTGTTCCCATTGATGCAATTAATGCACTTCACTTCATACAGCACGCAACACATCAACTACCCATTGTCACCAAAATTAAAGACCACAAACTACTTAGGTCTACGCAAATGTTGGCACGATGATAAACGAGTTAGGTCTTCACATTGGAATGGCGATGACAGTGGACCCAGATATAAATCAAGACGTCAGAGCTAGGGTATCGAGATGCTCCAAGCATATATAATATGCTTCTTGGGGCTCCACCATGTCCAAAGCCTCAGGTCAATTATCGGATATTTCTCAAGAAAAATAGCTGTAACTCTTACCTTCTCTCCTTCTCTAACATCCACTTCATGGGCTTCGCACAACCTCCCAAAAGCATACCTGGCTTACCCTCATTGGTTGGTGGACTGATTCTTTACCCTTTATAGTAATTACAGTGCAGGACTATCTCTAACCCTCCATTCCGTAATCTCTCTCTCTCTCTCTCTCTCTCTCTCTCTCTCTCTCTCTCTCTCTCTCTCTCTCTCTCTCTCACACACACACACA
>JAYJMB010088511.1:0-19322 GCA_036873735.1 Pouteria campechiana | reverse complement strand
ATATTTAGGAATCAAATAGGTGCAAAAGATGAAGTATTAGGAGAATAAAATATGACATTTTGCATTCTCATCACATTGTCAAAATTTGAATCTCAACTTTAATCCAAGATACAAATGACAAACAAGATAGATAACACTAAAAGAACAAGGATTAAAGTAGTAGCAAATTCTTCCTAATGGTGCTTGGCTTTGTTTGCCGCTTGAGTCTTCTTCCTCTCCAAAAACCTCTCCAAGAATCTCAAAAACATCTCTTAAATTCTCTAAGATGTGATCTAGGGTGACCTTTCTTTGCTTTTATACTTCTTCTCTTGAAGATTTATCATTTTGCAACATTCTTAAGCAACAAAAAATCCATCATCTTTCCCAAGTAATCTTAGAAAATCCAGAATCTTATCTCCAGCTTCTGTGTTGCAGCATAGTTTTCCTATGTCACGGCACAGACTCTCTATTTTGCTACATTTCTTCTTTCTTGGCTCTATGCCACAGCACTGTGCTATGGCACAAGGTTGCTAAATATTCTTGTTTTGATGCTGTGCTGTGACACAGGAAAGTGCTACAGCACAAGCTTGCTGACTGAACCTCTTCTAATGTTGTGTCGCAACATAGCTTTCCTATGCTGCTGCATAAACTTGCTGTCCAAGATTTTGTGCTCTTTTATACTTCATTTCATTTCTTATACCTTTTCCATATTTTTTGAAGTTGTATGCCTGCAAACAAACATCAACATAAACATATCAAATTAATTAAAACAACTCAAGAACAAACCAAAAGTTAACTTGAAAAGGAGTGATACAAGTGAATAATTTTCACTTATCAAATACCTCCAAACTTATAACTTTGCTTGTCCTCAAGCGAAACAAAACAAGATTAATCAGACACAAAACATAACACAAACATATCAATCAAATTCATCACATAAACACCTCAGTAGAATCAACATGGCTAAGAAGAAAATTCCCGTGTATCATATATATATCCAAAATTTTGACTTGTTCCTCATCCTCTTAGTCTTAGATTCAAAGTGCAAGTGGAAACAATATAGTCATTCCAATATGTCTCATTTCATCCTTAATTTCATTTCAGCAACCAAGGAATATATATTCAGTGCAAACTCTACAAACTCATAGCATGAAGGAGAGGCTACAATAGATTAGCACCTAATGTTTTATGTACTTTATTTTTTCTTTGCTTTGTTTGTTTTCTTTTTGTGGGTTGTATAACTATCATATTCTTTACACTTATTTTCTTTTGAGCTCTTTGAAATGTGATCCCCCTAATTTTTGGGCTATATTACTACCACACCCCCGAACTTATTTTTTTTTTCAGTTCATGAGATGTGATCCCCCCACATACATAATGAATCTAATGTTTGTCCCAACACTAATTGCAAAGAGTTCTAGAGTTTGAACTTAAGTATACAAGTGTAGTTACCTGACCTATTGCTAAATACTCAATGAGTTCAAAAGGAATGGTTATGTGATCTGTGTATACTCATGAATTTAAAGCAATTTAAATGAGTGATTAGGTCAAAAATATAGACAATAATCATATCGATAATTTTCATCCTAGCCATTGTTATATACCTTTTCTATATCATTGGTTTTCCATGATGATCCTAAGTAATATTAATAATACATAATTTATTATTATTATTATTATTATTATTATTCAAAACATGACCATACTTAAGCAAATGCTAGATAGAGTTATTGAACAATCACACTTGAACTAGCTAAACACACAGGATCATAGACTAGTTAAACACACAAAGTATATTGACAAAGTATAAAACATAACACAAAAACTAGACTCCCCCCAAACTTAAAAGCACATTATCCTCAATGTAAAAGAAATTTAAAGTGCATGGACTTTACTGAAGGGGTTCAGTCATCAGTGAGATCATCATAATCTTCATCTTTAGTTTCATCTTCATCATTGTGAGCTGCAGATGCATGTTCCTCTGGTGGATATGTAAAAAAAATGGGAGAGGAAGGAAATTGAACTGAATTTCCTGATTGAGTGGGGCACTCGGAAGCCAGTGCCATGTGGCACTGTACAAAATGCTCATATTGCTAGTCATGTCTAGTAGCCATTTGAACTAGCTGCTTGGTAAGAGTATCAGCTATCTAGCAAACTTTAATACACAAGTCTGACAATACTGAGATATAATATGCAAATGGTGGTTGTGTTGGCCATCAGGAGGAACTCGATTGTGTAGTGCATCTGATGTCTTCATCATATCCATGGAAATAGCAAGTTTGGGATGCTGAATTTCCTCGGATGGACTGGCTGGCACTCTCGCTTGTCGACAAAGATCATAAATGAGAGAGGGGTGACCAAAATCGCCTATAGTAGTCGATGCTTGTGCCATACTCAAAATGGAAGCCTCAATAATTTTGCTGATATTAATAGATAACCTAGTCTGAATGGCAAAGTTCAGCAGTGCTTGATCTCTGTAAACTCCAAAAATATGGTTTGATGGCATTAGTCTTGCAGAGATGAAGTAATGCCATACTTTTGCTATAGTGTGCAGCCATCTACTTGGGAAACTCTTCACCGTACCTCCCGATGTTTTCCACTGTGTTCCCGATTTGGCTAGTGTTTTGATCATTGTATCATAATCGGCCCCTTAATTTTGAATTTTTGAGAAGTCATGTTCAGGTATGTCAGGTAGTTGATACATTTTGTTGATGGTGGCACCATCGAATGGAACTGCTACACACCAATGCCCTCAAATTTTGATGTTCCAGTGCATTAGCATAGAATTCTAGTATTACAAGAACAAGAGTTGCACCCAATTGCTAGACAAACTCATCCCAATGTTTTCTGCTAATAGTTCCTTAGATACTTCGCATTGGGTTGAGGATACCTTGTTCTTTGATACATTTTCTGTTCACAATGGAGGTCTTTTACCTCTTTGTGGCCATTAGACTTACAAATGTAGGCTTGATTTAGGGCCCCGAGTCTGCACTTCGCTGCCTTTTTGACGTGCTTGCAGTTGTGGTTTTCTGTCCCTTTGGAGGCATAGTGACAATATAGTACTACACACCCTGAGTCAAGAATAATGCAATGCAAAGCAATAATGTTCCACCAAAGCAAACACAATTGCCCCCATAACTCCAATTATATCCAACACTACTCCAAGAATGACTACAGCCACTTAGTGTCAACTTTAGTTCATGGAAGAATTGTCACAAACACCTTGAATGCATTCAATTGTTCACTAGCCATCAACAAGCAACAAGTCACAATTCAATGGCACTACACCAATCTCCAACTGCGGCTTGCCTTTGTGCATAAACTAGCAATGCCAAAGTGTCTACACATACCCACCATAATCACACATAAGAGTTTCCATGGCACTTAGGATTTCCATTTAACACTCGATAAGTGTCAAAAAGATGCATCACCAACAACCTGTTCTTGCCCAATTCACAATGCACCATTCCACTTTCTCTTCTAGCACAAGCACTCTATACAACTACCATGAAAATCATGTCCCACAAGTGCCCACATTTCCTACAAAAATTTCATCAAACACCCTAAGTGCACAAGCTTCTCTTCTCCATCGAAGACCAAAATGCCAAAGTCTCTTTTTGTTTTGCGAGGAAACAAAGAGGAAATCAAACTTATGTGATGTCATTAGCTCTCCAAACCTTGCAAGATAGAGGTGATGTGGAGATTTGCGACGCTATGGAGAAGATGTGGTGCATGGAGCTCTGAGAGAAGACGAAAGAAGTGGTTTGGAGTGGTTTGTGGTGGTGAGGAAGCGACAGTTTTAAGGGATTTTAGGTTGGACGAGAGGTGGTGAAGAGGGTTTTGGGCCAGAGGCAGAGAAAGGGTTTCTTTGCTATGTCGCGACATGAAAGGAGATAAGTGAATAGGGGGATCGTGTGTCATGAATATGGAGAGGAGAAAAGCTCTTTGCTCACATGTGTAGAGGAGTGTGCCACAACATGGTGTTGCATCACAAGGTCGCTGCCTACAAGTATGTTTACAATGTGTCACGGAATGGTATCACAACACAAAGCTGCTGATTGGAAGTGTGTTGTGGGTGTGTCAAGAGTGCATCGTGGCATGGTGCCTCGGCACAAGGTTGCAGACTGGAAATGTGTTGTGGGTGTGTTGCAGCATGGTGCCATAGCACAAAGCTACTGACTTGAATTTCAATTGCATGCATGAAATTGTACTTCAAATCCTCCTCTACTTCATGAATTTGCGTTAGCTATGAAAATATGATGTCTTCTTAGTTGATGTGGATTTTAACAAAACACCTTAACCAGCCAAACACCACAATTATTTAAATTAACAACATAAATTTAATGAAACTATAAAAAGGAAAGTAAAGTTGATTTGTCAAAGGAAATTGCTAATCTAACCCAACTCAAATAAATTGAATGAAAATAAAGCTTTAAAGACTTGGGTTGCCTCCCAAGAAGCGCTTGGTTTATAATGTCAGCCCAACTGTACTTCTTTTCATTACTCTTCTTTGAAGTGAGTGACATCGCCACTCTGGCTTGCCTGCTCATACTCAAAATAATGCTTGACTCTTTGTCAATTCACTCAAAATGTTCACCCATCTTGAGTTCTCAGGTCTACTGCTCTGTAAGGAAATACCTTGTCTATGGAGAATGGTCTAGACCACCTAGACTTCAGTTTTTCAGGGAACAATTTGAGCCGAGAGTTGAAAAGTAGAACTTGTTGACCTAGTTGGAATTCCCTCAACAAAATGAGTTTGTCATGCCACTTCTTGGTTAGGTCTTTGTAGATTCGTGCATTCTCATAAGCTTCATCTCTAAATTCCTTCAATTCATTGAGCTGGAGTAGCCTTTGCTTCCTTGAGATTTCATAATTTAGATCCAACTTTTTCATAGCCCAAAATGTTGTGTTCCAGTTCAACCAAAAGATGACATGCCTTCCCAAAAACTAGTCTATATGGAGACAAACCAATTGGTGTCTTGTAAACTGTTATGTAGGCCCATAATGCATCATTAGGCTTTCTGGACCTGTCTTTTTGATTGGTGCTAATAGTTTCCTCTAAAATCTACTTAATCTCTCAGTTAGATACCTCCGCTTGCCCATTAGCTTGTGGATGATAGGCAAGTGCCACTTTGTCTTACACCACATTTGGAAAGGAGTTTTTCAAATAATTTGTTACAGAAGTGTGATCCCTCATCACTGATGATGGCTCCCAGTGTCCTGAACCTCGTGAAGATATTCTTCTGCAAAACTTTTAACACCACCTTCACATCATTGGCCGTTGTGGCTATTGTTTTCACCCATTTGGAAACATAATCGACTACAAGCAGAATGTATGAGTAGCCAAAAGACATTGGAAGTGGTCCTATGAAGTCAATTCCCTAGACATCAAAAATTTCCACTTCAAGAACATTTATCAGTGGTAACTCATGCCTTCTTGAATTTGTACTTGTTCTTTAGCAGCTATCACAAGTTTTTAAAAACTTGACAGCTCTGCAAAATGTTTGGCATTTCTTCTTCTAGAACGCATCTCTGAATCATCTGATCAACACATATCTTGAACAACAAAGGCTCATCCCATAGATTGGCCTTGACATCATGCAGGAATTTCTTCTTTTGTTGCCATGAAATG
This sequence comes from Pouteria campechiana, assembly GCA_036873735.1. Classification (NCBI taxonomy): domain Eukaryota; kingdom Viridiplantae; phylum Streptophyta; class Magnoliopsida; order Ericales; family Sapotaceae; genus Pouteria; species Pouteria campechiana. The sequence goes on along the minus strand of JAYJMB010088511.1, from coordinate 13,711 downwards.
TTAGGAGGCAAGGCTCCATATGCAATGTAGTTCACAAAGTCTACAAACCACATACATTTTCCACTCAACACAAAGAGTTGCTCATCTAATAACTTCTCATGTATAGACTCCTTAGCTTTTGCATGTTGTTCCAGCATGGATAGGTGGTCGGCTACTGCATTCTCAATTCTCTTTTTATCTTAGATCTCCACATCAAATTCTTATAGTAGTAGAATCCACTAAATTAGCCTTAGTTTTGCATCCTTCTTTGCGAACAAGTGTCGAAGGGTTGCATGATCAGTGTGCATGATGACTTTGGAACTAATGACTATGATTGAAACTTATCCAATGCAAATAACAGAGCCTACAATTCCTTCTTGGTTGTAGTGTAATTTCATTATGCTTCGTCCAAGGTGTGGCTTGCATAATAGATGGCTCTGATGACTCTGTCTTGCTTCTGTCCAAGTACTACTCCCACTACATTGTCACTGGCATCACACATTATCTCAAATGGTCAGTCCCATTAAGGCAACACTAGAATCAGAGCTGACACCAACTTCTCCTTCGATGTATTGAATGTCTGTAAGCACAAGTCATCATGGCCTAGAAATTCTTTCTCAAGGAGATTGGATAAAGGTTTAGAATTTTTTGAAAAATCTTTCATGAATCTTCTATAGAAGCCTGCATGGCCTAGAAAACTGCAAACTCCCTTTACATTGGTTGGAGGTGAGAGTTGTTCAATGGTTGAAATCTTTTCTAGATCCACTTCCATTCCTTGAGCTAAATTTTTTTGCCCAAGTACAATGCCTTCCCTAACCATGAAATGACATTTTTACCAATTAAGAACCAAGTTAGTCACCTCACATCACTTCAAAATAAGAGATAATTTATGCAAGCATTGATTGAAAGTAGAAATAAAAATTGAAAAATCATCCATGAATACTTCCATAATGTTCTCCACCATTTCATGGAAAATTAACATCATGCATCATTGGAACATGGCAGGAGCATTGCACATGCCAAAGGGCATTCTCTTGTATGCAAATGTACCATATGAATAGGTAAAAGTTATTTTCTCTTGGTCTACTAAGGCTTTCACAATCTAATTGTAACCTGAATACCCATCAAGAAAGAAATAATAGTCATGTCTGGCTAAATGATCTAGCATTTGATCAATGAAAGGTAGGGAAAAATGGTCTTTTCTGGTGCCTTTGTTCAATTTTCTATAGTAAATACACACTCACCACCAAGTGACAGTTCTAGTAGATATAAGTTCATTATTTTCATTTCAAATAATTGTCATTCCACCCTTCTTTGGTACACATTGCATATGAATAACCCACTCACTATTAGAAATTGCATAGATAATACCTACTTTGAGTAGTTTTAACACCTCAACACGTACTACCTCCTTCATTACTAGGTTGAGTCATCTCTGATGCTCTCTTAAGGGTTTGTAGGAGTCCTCCATCAGAATTTTATGCATGTGGATGGTTGCACTTATTCCCTTGATGTCCTCAATCGACCATGCGATGGCTAATTTGTGATCCCTCAACACCCGAAGTAGCTTCTCCTCTTCCAAACCTATCAAACAAGAACAGATGATTACTAGGAAGGTTGAATCATTATTGAGAAGGGCATACCTGAGGTTATTTGGTAGTTGATTTAGTTCCAATGCAGCTTTTGCTTCTTTCACAACCGGTTCTTCATGCAAAACTTCCACTCCATTGCTGACTTTCTCTTTCGATAAAGCTTCCAACTCAAGGACATGCTCCATGAGTTCTTTAGTACCTGCCATATCTTGACTAACAAATTTTGAAATACAATTTTCTAGTGGATCTTGAATAACCTCATCAAAAAAATGAAAGTTATACAATCATTTAACACAACAATCCTATTACAAGAATTCTTTTTAACTGGGAAATTAATAGCATGGTAAATGTCAAATTCTACATCTTCTTCATTGATCCTCAAGGTTAACTAAACTTGCTGAATGTTAATTAATGCTCTTCCTATTGCTAAGAATGATCTTCCAAGAATGAGGGGTACTTCATGATCTTCTTCCATGTCTAGCACCACAAAATCAAATGAAAGATGAATTTATCCACCTTCACTAATACATCTTCTATGATTCCAAAAGGATAGGTCAAAGACCTATTTGCTAATTGTAGTGTGATGGTGTTTGGTTTCACCTCTCCTAGTCCAATTTTCCGGAAAATTGACAAACGCATTAAGTTAATAGATGCACCTAAATCACATAATGCCTTTTGAAAAGAAGACTTTCCTATAGCACAAGGGATAGTGAAACTCCCTAGATCCTTAAATTCTATGACAACTCTCTTTACAATATGGTGTTTCATTCTTCAGTTAGCTTCATTGTCTTGAACCCTTCAAGCTTCCTCTTTTTCAACATTTACTTATTTTATGAATTTGGCATAGTTGGGCATCTACTTCAAAGCTTCTGCAAAAGAAATATTAATGTGAATTTTCTTAAAGATTTTGAGGAATTTACTAAACTGCTCATCGATTTTCTTCTTTTGAAATATTTGAGGATAAGGAAGTTGGGGTTTCAGGATTGGAAGATTATCATGGAATGTGATTATCCCTTGCTTGTAATCTATTTTTTCTGATTTCTCTTTTTTTATTTATTCTTCATTCTCTCCTTGTGCGGCATCTTGCTTTAATATTGTTGGTTCTGGTTGAGTCACTTCTTCCTTCTTTGGGTATCCTAACTCTTTTCTGCTTCTCAAAGTCATAGCATTGTAGTGGTCCCTTGGGTTCTTTTCCGCATTACTTGAAAAATTACCCTAGTTTGCACTGCCAGAAGAACTTACTATCTGTCCAATTTGAGTCTCCAAAGACTTGATAGAGGCATTGATGTTTTCAATAGTTATCTCTATGTTGTCAAGCCTTGCTTCATTTCTAGAAAATCTGATTTGACTCTCACTTACAAATGTGCCCATAAGATCTTCTAAAGACGGCTTCTTTTTAGCTTATTGTGATTGATGTTGAGGCTGAAATCTAGGAGGATGGTTCAAGTTGCTACTTGCATTGCCATAATAGAGATTATCTTGGTTCCTCCAATTTCTAGGGTAATATGGCTTCTGCACATTGTTCCCCTAGAAATTGTCGTAACCCTATTATTGACAAACTGCACTTCTTCTCTAGTTGGATCTGCAACCATATATGCTTCAATTGGTAGAGAAGAATGAAATGACTCTCCTATTGTAGACACTCCCTTAAGTGCGGAATTAGCTATTGATAACTAATGTGTTAAGGAAGATATTTGTGCGGTGAGAGTTGTGATTGGGTCCACCTCATAACAACCTGCTACCTTCTTCACCATTTTCCTTTCATTTGGCCAGTGAAAAGTATTTGATGCCATATTTTCAAGCAAGGCATAAGCTTCATTTGTAGTCTTTCCCAAACCTCCCAAAGAAGCATCCACAATCATCCTAGTCTGACAATTCAATCCATTGTAAAACAATTGAATTTGAAGCTAGTCAGGAAAACCATGTTGAGGAAACCTTCTGATCAAGTCACCTCTCCCAACATTCATAGAGTGGCTCAAAGTCCATCTATTTGAATTGCCCTATCTCACTTCTGATTTAAGCAGTCTTCGCAGGTGGGAAGAATTTTGCTAAAAACTTTTCTACCATCTCATTCCACGTGGTGATGCTCACTGGTTGTAAGCTCTGCAACCAACCTCTTGCTTTATCTCTCAACAAAAATGGGAACAATCTCAGTCTGATGGCTTCACTTGGAATACCATTCATTTTTATAGTGTCACTGATTTCTTTGAACATTGCCAAATGAACATTTGGATCTTCACTTGATGAACCTTTGAACTGATTTTATTGCATCATTTTGATTAAAGCCAGTTTTTGTTCAAAGTTGTTCACATTGATCGCTAGACAAGCTTTGCCAGGGTAATTATCATTAACCATTAGCTTGAAATAGTCTTTGATTGCTCTTGGTTGATTTGGTTCTGCCATTGTACTTGACTTAGTTCTCTTTGCCCTTCTGATTTCTCTAAGTGCTCTTTCGATCTCTAGATCAAATGGAGTCAAATCAAGTTCTCTAGAATCTTGCATAAATTGTCAAGTAAACAAAAGAAATCGAATCAAATAAAGATAAGATAACAAAAAAATTCAAAATAGATGAAAGCATAGAAATCCAAATTAAAATTAGAACTATCTAGTAGCAATATTAGTGATAAATGAAACTACTCCAATCTCCAATAATGGCGCCAAAAACTTGTTCACTATGAATTATCCCGTAAGTGCACACATCAAGTTTTGTAGTATAGTAGTAAGAAAGTATCGTATCCACAGGGATTGTGTATTCCAATTGATCATTATCTATCACAATCAATAATCCTAATTTTGTTAGAAAATCAAGTAATGTAAATTTAAATAAGAGATAGAAATAGACAGGTTCTTGGTGGAATGAAATCAAGGTATAGAAGCATCTAGAGAATTGACTTCACTTGTGCTTCTTCAACTTATTATGTATTGACTATTTTTATTAATTTATAGATCAAGAATCCCAATGCACTTCACCCCCTCTCCCGATTGCCAGGCTAAGTATCTATTCTCAATATCCCAATTTTAATATCCTTATAGAAATTGGAATATGAAGAATGCATTAAGATTTATGGTTCCTTTGAATAATCTCACATAGCCTAGAAGCTTTCCCAAGTCATCTAGCATTACAGGTCATGATGTTTAGATCCCATTTAGAATTTTCTCTCCCAACTATCAAATCCTGAATGCAATATCATTCAATAAATGGCTAGTAGAATGAAAGCATAAATCACACAACATCACAAATAAATCAATAAAACATACTCAATAACATGTCTCATTGATTAAACCATGACTTCAACACAAGATCCATCTCTTCTCTAGAAAGAGGAGTTTAGCTACTCATACTTAAATTAAAAGCCATATGACATTCATACAATATTTTTAAAATTCAAATCCCAACTTTAATCCAAGATACAAATGACAAACAAGATAGATAACACTAAAAGAATAAGGATTAAAGTAGTAGGAAACTTTCCCAATGGTGTTTGGCTTTGTTTGCAGCTTGAGTCTTCTTCCTCTTCAAAAACCTCTCCAATAATCTCAAAAATGTCTCTTAAATTCTCCAAGATGTGATCTAGGGTGACTTCTCTTTGCTTTTATACTTTTTCTCTTTAAGATTTTTCATTTTGCAACATTTCCAAGCAATTCCAGAAAATCCATCATCATTCCTTAGATATCTTAGAAAATCTAGAATCTTGTCTCCAGCTTTTGTGCTGCTGCATAGTTTTCTAATGCTATGGCATGCTCTATTTTTCCATATTTCCTCTTTCTTGGACTTGTGTCATGGCACAATTCTGTGGCACAAGGTTGCTGAATATTCTTGTTTTGATGTTGTGCCGTGGCACACTCTGTTTTGCCATATTTCTTCTTTCTTGGACTTGTGCCATGACATGGTGCTGTGACACAAGGTTGCTGAATATTCTTGTTCTGATGTTGTGACGCAGCACACTCTATTTTGCCATATTTCTTCTTTCTTAGACCTGTGCCATGACACGGTGTTGTGACACAAGGTTGCTGAATATTCTTGTTCTGATGTTGTGCTACAGCATTGTTTTCTTGTCTTAGGCACAAGCTTGCTGATTGAACCTCTTCTGATGTTATACCATGGCATAGCTTTCCTATACTACGACATAGGCTTGTTGAATTTTTCTTCAAACATGCTTTGGTTTTTTGCCATGGCACAACTTTCCTGTGTTGTGTCCAAGCTTTTGCACTCTTTTATACTTCATTTCATTCCTTGTACTTTTTCCATTCTTCTTAAAGTTGTATGTCTACAAACAAACATCAACATAAACACATAAAATTAATTAAAACAACCCAAGAGCAAACCAAAAGTTAACTTGAAAAGTAGTTATACAAGTGAATAATATTCACTTATTAGCCAAATCCATGTAGGTTGCTTTCCATCGGAAGTCAACCCACACAGGTAGGATGAGCAAGCTCGCACAAGCGGAATGACTAAATTAGGTAGGTAGATAGTGCAAGCCCATGAAGGTGGAATGACCAAATCTGTGCAGGCAGACTACGCAAATCTACACAAGCAGAATCTTCACCCAAAAGCATAATTGAATCTGCATAGGCAAGCTCCATGGGAAAGTAATATGCACAAGCAGAATCTCCATAGGAAAGCAATTTGCACAGGCAGAGACATGAGAGTCGATATGGCAACTGCCCGTGATACTACCCGCAAGGTTCCGGGTAGATGCATTTTAAACTTCAAAAGAAAGTTCAAAAATTTTGTGTTTCAAACTTCAGAGGGATTTCAAAAGTTTCAAAGGCATTTTAAACTTAAGAGGAACTTTGGAACACATTCAGAGGCTTTTAGATGGACATAAGAGCTTGTACCAAGTTGGGTGTGGTTCTTTTCGAGTGCATATTGCAAGATTGTATGCGGTAGGAGTGGGTGTGTATTAGGATTGAATTTGAGAAGATATCAAGGCATTAGTTGAGAAAATTCAATGTGCATGCTATGTTTGATGAAATGCCTCGGTGAAGAAAATGACTTCATTCTTGTGGTATAAGCAAATTTTCTTATTGGTGCTTGTTATTCTTTTGTAGTTAAGTGGAGTTGTGTGGTTTGGCTTTGAAAAAGCTTGGTAAAATTGATTCATTATGATTGCTCAATTGTAGTGCTACAACTTTCCCTCTAGCACTATCACCATGCCTCCAAGGAAATTCTTATGTGCTGGTCCCTCTAGAAAGAGAAGGATAAGAGATACCAATGCACCACCTATACCCATACCCATGTTCATTAATGAACCAGTGGTAGAAATTTTCAATAGTTCCATGATTAATCGCGAAGGTATAAGGGAGAGGTTTGGATACAACTTATACTAATACAGCTAACCTTATTCGAGCTTGGCATTGGATGTCCTTCATAGCTCAGCTAGAGGCGGCAGTGGTGCCACTAGTTAGAGAGTTTTATGCCAATGCCAGAATGTAGTTTAGAGAAAACTCTAGGGAGATAAAAGTATTAGTACATGTTCAGATGGTTTCTTTTGATAGAGCTACTATTAATCAAGCTTATGAGTTGGAAGAAATTGATGAAGATGAATACTCTACTTGGTAGACACAAGGATCAAATTATGATGCTATTATTTCTTACCTTGCTTATTCTGGTAGTAAGTGGAAGATTGTGCATGATAGATTAATCAGTTTTCCAAGAGGGCATGTGGAAGCAACAAGCAAGGCATGGCATTATTTCATTTCAACAAAATTATTGCCTTTCAACCATGTGTCTAATGTTACAAGGGAGACAGTTGTTCTCAACTATGCCATTCAAATAGGGTTGTCTATTGATGTGGGCTAAGTTATTGAGCGCTCTATCATCTATTTCATCATTGGGAGGCTCACCAATGGACTAGGACACCCTTCACTCATCTACCAGTTGTGTCTCATGGCTAGAGTTCCTACCTCTGCTCAAGAGGAACTTCAACAACCTCTGCCAGTCATCAATGATGTAGTGATAGATTCGTTTAAGAAGACAACACGCAGAAATGCAAGGGCAAGTCCTTCATCTTTACCACCTAGCTCTCTGCAACAGAGACCCACAAGAGGCTCTTCTTCCAAAGAACCTTCACTTGCTAATCTCCAAACTCGCCTTATGGGTGTTTAATGTTATACAAGGCAAATGATGAAGGACCAGCAGAAGATGTATAAGTATATGGTGGGTCACAATAATGCCCTTATTGCCATGCTCTAGAGCTACAACATATCACTTGGCGATAGCTTCGTTGTCTTCCCACCTCCACCTACACTTCCTGATGTACCAAATGAAGATTCAAGTTGGGCGCAAGATGATAGCTCAGATAAGTGATCCATTTTAGGGAAGTCCTTATTTTTCACTATTTTATTCAACATTGAGGAAAATGTTTTATTTAAGTTTGGGGTGTTTAGCATTTTATTTATGTTTATGGATGTCTTTGCCTAAGTTTGGGGGTTGTTGCAGTTTATTTAGTTTGTGGGTCATGTGTTTAGTTAGTTTGGCTATTTTGGAGTTGCTTATGTGTTATGTTTAAATTTTTATGTTGACTTAGCTAAATGGAATCCAAGAGCAACTATGCTAACATGCTAAAACTGAATAGGATGGATTCTCTTTTGATGATCAATAACATATGTTGAGTTTTTGATTACCATGGCACATGATTTAGAAGGAAGGATCGATGCTACCTCATTATTTAATGTTCTTATGACAAGTTTTCCTTTTTCATGATTGATGAAAATTTCATTGAGCACGTTATGTTATGATCATGCAAAGTTTATGCTGATGAGTTGATAGTGTTGTGAATTCAGTGAATTATTTGGTTAACACAAGCATTCTAGAACTTGTTTGATTATTTCTCAAGGTAAAATCCTAGATTACATGTTTACTTGGAAGTGATTTAGGCAAATTTTTTTAATTTTTTTGAGCCTTTTAAGCTAACCTAGTACATTCATGTCACTAGAGCCTTATGAGAGAATTGCATATGCAAAGCATATGAAAAATAATCTTCAAATTTTCTTTCTTTAACCTAGTCATAAAAACCTTTTTAGCCTAAAAAACCATGCTTGATTGTTAGAGAGGTATGAGTGAAACAAAAGAAATTAGGCTTGGGGGGAATTAAAAACAAGAATGCCAAAAGAAGAATAAAAAGGATAAAAAGAAAAGAATTAGTAAGGAATCATCTTTTAAATGGGGGAACCATATCTCCATGAACTCAATAAAAAATAAGTTTGGGGTACTGGTAGTAATATAGACCATAATAGGGGAGATCACATCCCAATGAACTAAACAAAAAATAAGTTTGGGGGTGTGCTAGTAATAAAGCCCATAATAATAAAAAAATTTAAGAGAGTGAACATTATGCAATTCAGTTATGATCTTTTACCTTGGGACTTCTTATTTCTTTTCTTTCATAGTCAAACCCAAGGCCCCATTATAAGCTTAACAAAGGCCTATTGATCCAAGTGAATAGAGTTGTCTACATTAGTGGAAAGAGATCATAAAAGGCAAGCTTATGGAGTACTTTGTGAAGACAATTAGAATCACTGGTTTGCACATTATTGATTGAAAAGTATGCATGTAGCATGAAATTGACATATCACACACACATTTTCACTTCATGAAAGGATTGATGAAGCATGAGTTTCATGGGATTACTTGGTAAGCATCTTGAATGATTTTTGAATTAAATGTACATGTGTAATTTGTCTGGCATGTTACAGATTGATTAAGAGAAATTATCATAACTGATTCATGAGTTCAAATTTCTAGTTTGCTCGAGGATGAGCAAATAAGTAAGTTTGGGGGTATTTGATGAGTGGATTTCATACACTTATATTACACATGTTTAAGCTTATTTATTTGCAAATCCTTGTCTCTTTTAGATGAATTTAATTCTCATATGTTGTATTTTATAGGTGACTTGAAGATGGAAAAAGAAGAGAAAAAGAATGGAAAAGAAAATGCTTAGGTTTGGAAAAGAAAACAACTACAAAGATGGAGCAAAAAATGAAATATGGACCAAGGCAGCCAGTCGGTGCCATCAGCCCCCACCTTAAGCCGCCGGCACCAAAACTGGACACCACCACCAGTGCCTACTTGGCACCCTTGGCACCAGCAGCATACCATGTTTTGCAGATTTTTCCGCAATTGTGTATTTTGTGTCTTTTTAAGGAACAACTTAGGGTTTTTCAAGGGTTCTTCTCACTTTCATTTTGAGAGTTTTTCTTTGGGGGTTTAGAGTTATTTTTTTGGGAGATTTCTTGTGGAGAAAAAGAAGGGATTGCATGTAAGAAAGAAGAAAAAGAGAAGATGTTCTTCATTGTTATCATCCTATCTCAGGGAGTTATTTTATTTTTTCTTATTAACTAAATCCTTTTTTCTAGGGTGAAAACGTAGCCCTTTTTATATTCATTGGTATGGATTATTGGATATTATTACTGCTAGACAATCTTCTTTCATTCATGATGTTGTTTGTAATGATTTAATTTATTTTATTGCTTGATCACTAATATTATGAGTTAGATTATTTATCAAAGCATGGTTAAGATACACACCATATGCTAAACCACAAGCTCCCTTGAATAGGAAGGATAGATGATTGAGGTACACACTATATGCTAAAACAAACTATTTTGGTTTTATGTTCTTGAGCTTAATGGGTTTTTATCTTAATTATGCTACACACCATAGGTAATTAGAACGAGTGAAAGCACTTAATTTAAACCCACACACCTAACATTAATAAACTTACTTTTGATAAAATGAACCCACATGAGTCATTAAGTCCAACATTCCATTGGCAAAGGAGTGTTATCTAGTGTGAAATCAGATCCTTAGACCTCTACTTTTTATTAATATCTCTTCATTACCTTTAGCTATTTATTTACTCTTATTCTATTAAGTTTCTAAAAATTATACCAAACCTTATTCCAAGTCTATTTAGTTATATACTTAGTAACTATGATTAATTAAGTTGGTTTATCATTCCTGTGGGATCGACCCTTGCACTGCACACTCCATGGGAAAGCAACCTATGCAGGTAGAATCTCCATGGTAAAGCAATCCTTATAGGCAAGCATGGCAACGAATTTGGCAGCCACCTACGGTATTACCTACATGGTTTCAGGGAGATGCGTTTCAAACTTTAGAAGAAAGTTAAAAAAAATTTGTGTTTCTAAATTAAGAGGGATTTCAAAAGTTCTAATGGTCATGTTTTAAACTTCATAAGAGCTTTGGAACATGTTTAGAGACATTTCAGATGGACTCAAGAGAAATTATAATTATTTTTAAAAACAACATTCAAAAAGGTTTTAGAATATTTGAAGACCAACTTCAGATGATACAAAAAGTCATGTTGGACCAAAACTAAGTCCATTTTAGAAATTCAACTACTACATTGTATAATTCTCTTCGAATGTTTTCTAAGTAGAGGGATTAAAGCATGCTTTTTTAAGTTTAAGTCAATTTTAAGATAATGGCTACAAAGTTATGTTTAAATCCCAAGGATGTTTAGTTTTAAATAAAGATAACTCTATTGTAGTATATCCAAAAAGCTATGAAAATGTATATTTGTTATATTTACGTGAAATCTAGGTGAAATGTTTTATTGTGAATGTGTTGGGTTACTAATGAGTGACTACTTGAATTTTTAAGTTCCAGAGAGTCCCATAAAGGCAGAGTCCATGTAGTAGAGATGGTCCTGAGAGCACCCAGTCGGACAGGATGCACTTGCGTAGTTTGATGCAATTTTACCCAGCAAATTTTAATTTTATCTATGTAGTTGGGTGATGCTTTTAACAACATAATCAGACTCTCTACTAAAAAAGCGCAGCCAAACACATATAGGTTGCTCTCCACTAGAAGTCAACCCATGTGGGCTAGATGAGCAAGCCTACACAGGCAGAATCTCCACTAAAAAGCGAAGTTGAATACACACAAGTAAGCTCCACAGGAAAGCAACTTGCGTAAGCATAATTTCCTTGGGAAAGCAATCCGCACAGGCAAACTTGGTAGCCGATATGGCAATCGCATGCAGTATTGCCTGCAAGGTTTCAAGAAGGTTTATTTCGAACTTCTTAAGAAAATTGAAAATTTCCATGTTTAGAACTTAAGAGGGATTTCAGATGTTCTGATGGTCACATTTTGAACTTCATAGGAGCTTTGGAACATGTTTAGAGGTGTTTTAGATGGACATAAGAGAAATTATAGCTTTTGAAAAATAATATTTAAAAGAGTTCTAGAATATCTTAAGACCAACTTCAGATGATACAAAAATTAATGTTGGACCCAAACTAAGTCCATTGTAGAAATTCAGCAAACCACATTTACAATTCTCTTCTAATGTTTTATAAATAGCAGGATTAAAGCATAATTTACTAAGTGTAAGTCAATTTTATGATAATGGCTATAAATTTATGTTTGAATCCCAATGATGTTTAGTTTTAAATAAAGATAACTCTATTATAGTATATCAAAAATCATATGAAAATGTACATTTGATGTATTTATGTAAAATCTAGGCCAAATGTTTTGTTGTGAATGTGTTGGGTAATTAACAGGCAACTACTTGAATTTTTAAGTTTCATAGAGTCCCACTAAGACAAAATCTGTATAGTAGAGATGGTCCTCAGATCATGCAGTTAGACAAGATGCACTTGCGTAGCTTGATGCAATTTTACCCTATGAATTTTAATTTTATCCTTGTAGTTTGGTGATGCTTTTACTAGCATGGGCAGACTCTCTGCCAAAAAAGTGTAGCCTAACCCATGTAGGTTGCTCTCCATTGCAAGTCAATCTGTGCAAGCTAGATGAGCAAGCCCATGCAGGCATAATGACCAAATTCGCGAAGGAAAACTGAGCAAATCTATGCAGGTGGAATCTCCACCAAAAAGTGCAGTTGAATACATGCAGGAAAGCTCCATGGGAAAGCAACCTGCATAGGCAAAATCTCCACGAGAAAGCCATCCGCTTAGGCACACATGACATTTGATACGGCAGCTGCTCGCAGTACTGCCTGCGAGGTTCTAGGGAGATGCATTTTGAACTTCAGAAGAAAGTTCAAAAATTCTCTTTTTTGAAATTAAGAGGGATTTCAGAAGTTCTGATGGTCACATTTTAAACTTCATAGAAGCTTTAAACACATTTAGAGGCATTTTAGATGGATGCAGGAGAAATTATAACTGTCTTGAATTACAACAATCAAAAAGGTTTCAGAACATTTGAAGACCAACTTTTGATGATACAAAAGTAATGATGGGCCAAAACTAAGTCCATTTATGAAATTCAGTAAACCACATTCTATAATTATTACTAATGTTTTATTAGTTGAGGGACTAAAACATAATTTGTTAAGTGTAAGTTAATTTTTTGATAATGGCTACAAAGTTATGTATGAATCCCAAGGAAGTTCAGTTTTACATAAAAGATAACTCTATAGTCGTATATCAAAAAAGATATGAAAATGTATATTTGATTGATTTATGTGAAATCTAGACCAAATGTAATAATATTAATGTGTTGTTGGGTTTATAACGTGCTCTTGTTGGAATTTTTAAGTTCCAGAGAGTCCCATGAAGATAGTCCTTGTAGTAGAGATGGTCCTAAGATCGAGTAGTCGAAAAGGATGCTCTTGAGCTATTTGATGCAATTTCACCTAGGAGATTTTATTTTTATCTGCACAGTTGGGTGCTACTTTCAAACATGCAGGCTAGCTCTCCATAAGAATGCAAAATGCAAAGGTGTACTCTCCCCCCAAATGGTGCAATCGAACCCATGAAGGTTGATGTCCATCAAAAGTCAACCCGCATAGGCAAAATTATCAAATTACCATAGGCATACTGAGCAAGCCCATGAAGGTGGAAAGACCAAATCCACATAGCTAGACTACGCAAATATGCACAAGCGCAATCTTCACTCAAAAGCGGCATTGAATCCGCAAGCATGCTCCACAAGAAAGTAACTTGCGCAGACAAAATCTCCATGGGAAAGCAATCAACGCAAGCAAACATGTCAGCCGATATGGCAGCTGCCCATGGTATTGCCGACGAGGTTCCAACAAGATGAATTTCAAACTTCAGAAGAAATGGTAGTGCTGTCGTGGGCACCCAAATTTAGAACCTTGCTCCAATCTAATTTTCTGTAGTAGTGTGAGTAAGGGTCG
>JAYJMB010088510.1:0-63796 GCA_036873735.1 Pouteria campechiana | reverse complement strand
ACTAGAGGAGGCTGGCAGGGCTCAACTTGCTGAGCACTGGAAAAGGTTGACAGGGTTCAATGCTAAACAATGATGAGTTTTGAAAGCCGCTAGCAGATCTCAAGTTGCTGAGCACTAGAGGAGGCTGGCAAAGCTCAACTTGAGGGAAGATGGTAGGGTTCACCTTAAAGGAAACTGACAGGGTTCAGCTTTAGGGAAGCTGGCAGGGCTCAAGCTGGCAATACATGAAGAATTCCGGCCGGGTTCATCTTGAAAGAAGCTGGTAGGGCTTAAGCTATTGAGCCTTAACAAGTTCAAGAAAGTATTGGCAAAGTTTTGGCAGTGTTCAACTTGCTGAATACTAATGGGAGATGTTGAAAAAAATCTAGCAGTGTTCAAATTGTTGAACACTAATGGGAGTTGGCAATGTTCAAGCTGTTCACTAACAGAAGTTTATAGAACTCAAATTTCATCATTCAGGCAATGTTCGAGTGTTGAGCACTAATAAGTTCAGAGAAATACAGTTAGATCTCAATAGTCATGGTTTGGGTAGAGCTTAAGGAATGGACATAGGCAGAAATCAAGGATTACTATGGGCAGGGCTCAAAAAGTGAAGTGGGTAGAGCTCAATAGCTTGGCGCACATAGAGCTCAACAACTTGTTGCAGTTAGAGCTCAAAAAGTGTTGCTTGCAGAGCTCAAGAAGTTGTGTGGGTAGAGCTCAACAAAGAATGCAGTCAAGGCTCAATAAGTAGTGTCAGAATAGCTCAAGAAAGAATGCAGATAGAGGTCATGAAATGGCATGAGCAGAGCTTAAGAATTAACATGGGCAGAGCTCAACAGCTTGGTGCAGGCAGAGCTCAATAATTATTGCTAGCAGAGCTCAGCAAATTATTGCAGTCAGAGCTCAAAAGGGTGATGTGGGTAGAGTTCAACAGATAGTGTGGGCAGAGCTCAAGACATGTGTGGGCAGAGCTCATGACATGATGTGGGTAGAGCTTAACTCTTACACACACTATTGCAGTTAGTGTTCAATAAGTGTCATTGTCCATCAAAATTTAGCAAGCTTGCTACAAAACCATCAATGTTCAATATCTTTGAAACACCACCAAATATCAATAACTTGTTACCTTCAAGGTTCAGCAGGTTCTTTTTCAAAGCCGTCAATGTTTGGTTTTTGTTGCTTGACATCAAGGTTCGACATCTTCTTGTCATGCCTTTTTTTTTAGCAACTTGTAGTAGTTTACTACCATCAATGTTTACCATCAATGTTCGATGTCTTTGCAAAAAATAGAAAGTGTTCAACAATTTAGTGAAGCTATCACTCTTCATTTCCTTGCATTGTTGTTAGTGTTCAACTTTTTATTATCTTCAAAGTTGAAAAACTGGTTTGCAATCATGATTCAACAACTTCTTGCCATGCTTTTCATGCTTTAGCAACCTGGTAATGCCACCAGAGTTCACAAGAATTTGTTGCCATTAGGGTTGAATATTTGCATTTAATTAGAGCCATCCAATAAGCAATTTACAGCTTCTAATATTGACCTAATAATTTATATCATCCAATAGCTGCAATGGCTCTAGTCAAATGGTCTTCTTCCAAATGGTCCCAAGGGCCTTCGAAATGTATAAATAAAAATCCACTGAAGAGAAATATGATGCTTGAGGGTTCCATAAGCTAAACAAGAATCAAACAAAAAAGAAACTCATTCATGTTTCCCAAGTGTATTCACTCTAAAGTGCTGCCAAGATCAAAGAGCTTCAAGGCAACATCAATACCACTTCAAGGAATCAAAGAGCTGTAATGTGCTTATTGTTTTATCATTTGTATTTATGCTTTAACTATATGTACCCATTAGCCTAGATTAGAGGCATTCTATTATACACATTTGTAAAGTTTTTGGTTAACTCAAGGAAATTATATTGGGGAGTTGCTAGTTAGCTATTGAGAAACTAGATTGCATGAGTTGGTAGTGAGCTTAGAAACTAATAAGTTTGTTGGTCAGTATGAAAACCAACAGTTGTTGAGTTTCTCATGAGCTCTTGGAAAAACTAGGTTGTGTTTCCACAGGTTATAGTGGAACCCAAGGTTGGGGAAACCTTGGAGAGTGGAGTAGGTGCCAAGAGGGCCTGAACCATTATAATCCTTGTATCTATATTATTTTTGTGTTTATGTGTTTTGTGTGTGATTATTTTATTTCCTTGCATTATATTATTTTATTATTTATCTCCACGCAATTTGCACAAAAGCATGAAAAAATTGATTTAATAGGGGTTAAGTAAGAAATAGTAATAAACTCAATTCACCCCTTCCCTCTTGGGTTAAGGCTGTCTACAAGACTCAAGAAGTAGTATTAGAGCAGGCTATATAAACAATTATAGTGATCCATTTAACTAACCCAATGTCATCCTTCATGTCCTTCATGATCACCAAAGGTTATTCCATCACACAGTCTTTATACTTTGATGGAACAAACTTTGCACATTGGAAAACAAGGATTGAAATAAACCTTATGGCCAATAACCTTGATTTATGGAAAACTATTTTTATTAGCTCTATTTTGGATGATGAGAGAGCAAAGAAAGAAAATATCAAGGCTATAAATGCCCTGTTGCATGCTCTCTGCCCTACCATTAACAAGTATGTCTTAGCTTGTAAAATTATGAAGGAAATTTTGGACAAGCTAAAGGCATTTTTTGAGGGGCAAGTTAACTTGTTGCAAAGTAATACTAATCTTCCTATTGAGTTGAACACGTGTGTAGGAGATGAGTGAGAAAAGAATGAATACAAAGAAAAGCAATGAAAAGAAGAAATGAATTTATGAGAATAGAAGAAAATAAGACATATTCACTTTCTTAAGTAAACAAATGGTTCCTAAACAATGTATGAAGAGGACAAGATTCAAAGAAATCTAAGGTCGAGGAGGAAAGGTAACAGGTATGATTCTTAAACTCAAATGCCTCTATATTCTATCACAATTTGCATTTATAATCTTTATTCATTCATTTTTAATGCAGTCCTAATTGCACATAAATAGGGTTTTAAAGCTTTGATTAGATTAGAAAAACTCAAAATCATTAATTCATGATACAAGAGTGAAACATAGAGAGAAAATCCTAGAGACAACTAGGAGTGACTAAACAAGGTATATTTAGATGTTTAACATATCTTAAAGATAAATATACCAAAGAGGCATATAATTTGTTTGAACCTTGTGCGCCTCAAGAAAGTATAAAAAAAAGGAAAAATTATGCTCAAATTGATTGAAGATTCATATTTAATTCAATTATTGATTTAGCATTTGAAGCTTTCAAAGAAGTCAGTTCTCATCTTCATGATGTAACTCATAAATATGCTAGTTCAAAGAATTCAATGTTGGCTATGATTAAAGCAGATTGTTTGTCTTAGTTTTTAGTTATGTAAAGGATCTACTTTAATTTAATGGCATGTTATTGTTAGGATTATTGTATGATTTTGATAACAACAAAACTTGTCTTAAGACTTGATTTATGTTAATGATGCTTATAGTATAGAAAACTTGAAATGTAGAAAGATATACTTGAAATATGCGTACTCTATTGGAATATCATTTATGAAAGCATATACATTTTGATATAAGTCTAAAAGAGAAATCATATTGATTCATATTGTTTTCAACCTTGTTTATCATGCCTTGGATCATATGTTAAAAGTGTCTTAAAGAGATATCTTCTTGAATGAAAAAGAATGACTGTTTAAATGAGCTTATAGATATAAAATCATGATTTAAAGTACATATTCATGCTTTACAAATTATTGAAATTTCATATAGATCATTATATTGTGATTTACAATGGAAAATATAATGAAAAATGTCAAACTAACAATGTGACAAAAGTGCAGGTGGCCTGCTATAGTAGCAGATAAAGTGGAATGGCTATAGCGGCAGACGAAACAGAATTGTCTATAGTGACGAATGAATAGGGATTGCTACAGTGATAGATGAAGTGGAATTCTAACAGTAGAACACAAAGTGGATTGTCTAAAGTGGAAGATGAAGTAAAGATTCAAACAAATTAGAAAATAAAGTAATAGATAACATGGAAGACAAAGCTCATATTGGCAGAAAAAGTAACTAACGAATTGCTACAGTAATTTGTTACAATAACCTGCTACAGTAACCTATAAAAAAAGCTTCAGCCAATTAGCAGAAAAAGTAACAAATGAAGTGTTATAGTAATTTGCTATAGTAAAATACTACGGTATTGCCAGGAAAAGATATTCGTGTAATACTTACTTTAGACAAAGCAGTGATACAGTGATCTGCTACAGTCGTGACGCTATAATAACTTTGCTACAATACCAATAGACAAAAATATTCATCTACTACTTACTTCAAACAAAATAGTGCTACATTGATTTGCTATCAGTAAAATTTCATTGTTTTTAGATATCAAAAATTCAACACTCTGCAGTAGCTAGATTTTGCAACAATATTCTTCCAAGCGGTCCACAACATTTTTGGATGGTAAAAATAGATAATCCATTGAAGGAGAACAAAATGCTTGAAGGTTTTAGGTGCTAAACAAGAATCAAACATTAAGAACTCATTCAAATCTCCAAGTGAAGGACTGCAGATATTTGTTCTAACCATCTTCCACATTTCAGAAAGTTTAAGTTACAGAGATTTTGAAATATGCTCAAAAAATGTTAATCTGAATGCTCTATTCAAAATCTCATCCTATTTGAAGATATAATGAAAAGGCAGCAGATGAAAAAAAAATTTTAGAGAGCAAAACATATTTGTCTGAAAATAAAGAATCCCAACTTCATCTGTAATCAACTATGGACAAAGTAGGAGACAGAGACTCTATCCAGCTGGAAAGAGACTTTATTTGATATTAACTTCAGATAAATGCAATAAAGCACTGGCCAAAGTATAGTAGCTAAATTTATCAGAATTTATTATCTTCTTTCCAAAATTGTGAATCAAGTCAGAGTTGTATCATCTCCTCATTCATCAGTTTCCTAGACTAGCTATTCACCTTCTTTTATGTTAAGGTTGGCACTACGGAATGACTCTAAGCATATGAGAATTAATTAGGTGATGTCATTTTCAAATGAGAGATTATTAGAACGGTCTTCTACATTTATTTCCTACTCATCTACTTTCATCTTTGCATTTAATGAAGATAATCTTCCTCCAATGGTCAAGTTTTCAAGAGAGCTATTTAAGGAGAAGCGATGAGATGATTCAAAGGAGGTGAAGGAATATTTTTCAAATGAGCTAAATTCTACGCAAATCCTTCCACCCATGGCCAAGAGCTTAAACTATCATCTATCTTTTATGAGCTTAAACTGTATATCCTTATGGTCATTACTTTACATTTTGGAAAGATCTTTATATATTATTAGAGTTGTAAAAGATTTCATCTTCCCCTATGGCTGAGAGAAACATTATGTAAAAGTTTATAAATTTTTTAGTAAACTTGAAACCAAAGAGTTATTGGTGAGCTCTAGAAAACTAACAAGTTTTCTGGTGATCTTCGAAACTAATGAGTTTCTTAGTGAGCTTGTGAAAACCAGAAGAGAGATGAAAGTACTATATTTACGCCCCCGAAGCTAGAATCCAGAAGAGTGTTAGGAACACTTATTTATGCCCCCTAGAGATGAAATCTAGAAGAGTACCGAGAGCACTATTATATTTCCATTATATGGGATATAGTGGAACCCAAGGCACAATGAGTGTGTGTTCTTGGAAGAGTGGATGTAGAGACGGGGTTCCTAAACTACTATAAAAATTGTATTGTTTATGTGTATTTGTTTACTTGCTTTATCCTTTATGCACTTTACAGCTTTATCATTCACTTTACATCACATCACACATAAGCACGAAAAGAGGGAAATGATCTAACAGGGGTTAAGCAATAAATTTTTATATACCCAACTTACCCCTCCCCTCTTTGGTTAAGCTATCCTATGGGAACCAACAGTTGTATTATCATCATTGCACACTATCATGAGTAAAAGTGAATTTGCACTGATTAAATTGTTATATAAAATTTATATCTATTTAGATCTACTAAAGAAGAAAAGGTACAAGAATCTCTTAAGTGTATGAAGGAAAAGCCTGAAATAAGCACACAGAAGAAAGAAAATGATAAGAAATCAAAATCTTCTTCTCAATCTATAAACTTCAAGTTGAAGAAAGAAAATCAAGCACTCAAATGAAAAGTCAAGATTGGCATCATCATCTGTGAGCTCAAATGCAAAAATTGAGAAAGGAAGTGACAAAGAAGATAAGTTTGCCAAGCTTGATATGTTTGATTGGTAAATACATGAAACATATACATTTCACTGTTATACATTCTTGATGTTACTGAATCAACATTTGACTACCTTGGTTTTGAAAGGTTATAAGTTCATTGATTTGAGCTAAATCATTCTTAAAATTTAAGTTGATATGCAAAATGATTAATCCTTAATATTATTACAGTCCCATGGAATACGTTAGGTCTGTTTGGGAAACCTCATGGCTTATGGTCTCGAATAGGTATTCCATGCCTAGTCATTCCTTTTGTAATCATCATTAAGTCTTGAATTCCTAAGATTGAAATAATTAACAAAATAACTTAAATCTTGGTGAATGCTTAAAAGTTATGTTCATATAATGAACTACTTTATCTTATCCATGACTATAATGTTTGTAAGAATATTTGAGCATATACAACTAAAACTCATAGCATAAGGAAATTCAAATAATATGTGATGATCTGTTTCATCTGAAGCAATTTTTCTACATTGTCTGAAATTGGGCATCCCGAATCACTTCATGCATCTAGAGTTATTTTCCAGACGGAGCAATTTTGGAGCAGTTTTAGTTTTTTTGTTATAACTTTCTCATACAAACTCAAAATTTAGTAATTCTTGATTCATTAAACATAATTTAAAGGTCTATAACTTTTATGTTGATCATTTTTTTTGAATTAGCCTTCTTCTGTACCATGAATTGACTCCAATTAATGCCTTTTGACAACATCCAAAGTTATTATTTTTAATAAAGTGAGGTTTTGGATGGAGTTTCAGCCATTGGAGATAGTTACTGTATTTTAGTCATAAATTTCTCATCCAAACTTAGAATCGTGTGATTATTGATGCATTGGGAAGATAAGAATGAAGACTAAAATTTCATGGTGAACACATTTTCCAAATTTAACTCCATTAGTACCAGAATTTTCCTGAAAGTAATGCCTTTTATAATTTTTGGTTTCTTTTTTAAAGCCTTGGACATTTTAAATAGAAACAAACTCTGTTAAGTGTAATGTTTACTCGAATATGATTATAAACTACTAAAAATGACATCAAAAGAAGATCCAAAACATGTTAATGGAGGTACAAAAACATGATATATTATGAGCTTATCCATATAGGTTTGATGATTTGAAATATTAAGTCTCATAATATGAAATGATATATTTATGATGATGGATGCTTGAAATGATTAAAATTGTGCCAAGTTAGTTAACAAACCAAAATATTAGTTGGATGTAAAGTGAGAAATAATCTTCTAGAACTATTTGGATTATGGCATGATTTATCCATTTCATGCTGAATGTAAATGATTTCTGTTTAGTTCCCATATAAGTTTATGTTTTACCTATTTGAAAGGTAATTCACTCATATGTTTTATCATCATAAAAAGGGGGAGATTGTTTAACCAAACCTCTTTACTTGGATTGATTTTGATGTTGAATATGTCTAGCTAACCAAGTTTTGTTGATGAGTAAAAGCACATGAGTGAAAGTTTAAGTGATAAGCTCATAATTTATCGTATTTTATCTTATCTTAAAACCTAAATTCACCTATTTTGGATCTTCAATTAATGTAAGTTTATTGAATTTGATTATATATTACAATTAGTGGAGTTAGATTTTGTTTCAGGTGTTAAGACAATTAAAGATGACAAAAGGTGTAAGTTTAAGGCTATTATTGGTACATATGGAGACTGATTCAAGGTAAGTGTTGAACATAGAAGTTTTTGACCTTCAAGCTAAATATAGAATGAGTCAAAAATTATATGATTTGGAGATCAAAAATGGAAGTTATGGCCAAAAACCTACAACTATCTTAGATTTTAGATTTTCTGAATATGATAAAGGCGTCACATGTATTTAACTTTTGACAAAGACTAAGACTGATTTGGAAAATATTTTCAACATGAAAGTTGTAGACATTGAAATTATATTTCCAAATAGGTAAGAATAAAGTGATTCTGATATGATAAAGGTATGGTCAAAATACTATATACTCTTCTTGGACATTGTAGACAACAACTTTCTGAGTCGCGGCCGAGAAAGTGGAGTTGCGGTGCCAATGCATTTTGAAGTGTGAAAACTTAATATTTTGGGTATTTGTATATTTTATGTGTAAGAATACTTTGGGAATCTATATGGAAATATAAAAAACCCTAAATTGGGTTTTTTAAAGAGGAGAAAACATAGAAACAAGGGACCTTTGCAAGGAGACAAGAGAAGAGCTTTGGAGCAAGGAAGATCATTGGAGAAAGCTGCTATGACTTGAATATTCTATTTTCTTTCTAGTTCATCTATTATTTTTAAATTAATATTTAAACTTATATATGATAATATTTATCAATTACTTAGTTGGTTTTAATTCAATTATGATGTTCTAAATTTCTTTTATCTAGGGTTAAATAGATCTTAACAATGAATCTTGTATTGATGTTTAATTTTTGAGTTTGATTATCTTCTTCCTCATTGTTTTTTCTTTTTAATGCTTAATGCATGCATTTTCTTAGCTACCATATTCATGAAATGAGATTTCTAATTCATATTTAAGAGAGATGAATTAGGGATAGACTCTTGAATTGAAGAGCATATAATGTAGTGAAGTCTAGTTATAAGCATTGTACATGTGCAATTTGTGTAAGTATGACCTTGTGAGCATGTATATTACACATGGATGCCTAAACTTAATGGATTTATTGATTTGGATTTGCATGGAGGCTTTATAGATCACTTCAATAAGCACACCTATCATATCACTTGAGAAAGGGTGATAGATATTTACTCAATGTACTTCATCGATACAAATGGATTTGCTAGGTGAAGTTGAATCCCTAGATATTTCATCCATTGATTTTTTTACCTTTGCTCTTGTGATTTGTTAACTTCATTATTTTGGTTAGATTTATTTTTTTAACAACTATTGTAATTCACTAAATTAAATAATACTGATTTGATATAAGTTTGGTACTTAGTGTTTAACAACCTAATTCTTCATGCGAACAATACTGAACTCATCTCATCTATATTACTTATGATTGTGTATACTTGCATTAGACCCAAAATTAAGCTACTGATCAATATTTCCCAAGTGTGCAGTAACAAAAATTATATGAGGGAAATAACATAAGTGGACAACACATACAAAACCATATCAGAGATAAGATCCACTAGCTTATAAGGAAGAAAATGTAAATGCTCAAATGAAAAAGAATGATATTGAAATTTTGAAGAATAATGTGTGAAACAACTTTCTAATATGCCTCAAAGCACAGCCAAAGTAATTCAGACATGTGCCCAAAGTCAGACAAAAATAAGGCTTCAAAATGGAGAAAATAATCTAAAGTTCCTAACTTAAGCAAAGAGTTGGACACTAAAGAAGCAAGTTTGGACATCGCGTAACCAATCTTGGATATAGAATTAAAGTCGAACATTGCTGAACAAGATGTCAAGGTGCTGGAAATGCAGAAAACTTCAATGTCTGAGAGTAAATGCTCTTGTTTGTTTCACAAAATTTCTAACTTGTGTAACTTATTAGAACTACCTCTCTTTGCTCCTTTTATAATGGGATTCAAAATCTTTTCGTTGGAGAAGACGACGTTCATTAAATGCAAGTGGATCGACAGGTTTTTTAGATCATTGAAGTTCTCTCATAGGTTCTCAAGTTTGAAGTCTATTTGGCCATGTTCGAATTTAGTCTCTATGTCCGAAGTTAAGATTTTAGGCTTGCTTGAGTCATTCAGCTTGCAATAGACTTCTTTGAACTATGTTTAAAAATGAACTATTTTGTCCAGAATTGGAAAGCCATGCCCAAAGTTAATATTTTGGACTTGAACTTGCATTCAGCTTGCAACAAACTTCATTCACCTATGTCCTAAAATGAACCATCATGTCCAAAATTGGAAAGCCATGTCCAAAGTTAATATTTTGAACTTAGACTGGCGTGAATTGCACTTGCTTGCATGACTTTAATTTGTGCTATGTCCAGAAGTGAGTTGGCTATGTCGGAAGTTAAGATTTTGGAATTTGTGCCTTAATCAATGACAAGGTTCAAGATTTAGCACTTGGGATTTTTGTGCTTACACTTCTAATGCACTTGGTTTATTTCTTCATTCTTCAACAACTAGTGCCAGTCTAAGTTTAAAAACTGGCCATTCAAGTCCAGACATCGTGAATCATTTGCAAACATAGGTAAATGAAGTCTGTTGCAAGTTGAACCCAAGTCCATGTCCAAAAACTTAATGTCGGACATGGCCATTTAATTCCAGACATGGTAATTCATTTCTAGACATAGAAGAATGAAATATGTTGCAATCTAAGCATCAGTCTAAGCCCAAAATAGCAATGCCAAATATGATTATTCAAAAATCAGACACAATGGTTCATTTTTAGACATGGCCAAGTGTAATCTGTTTCAAGCTTAACGACTTAAGCAAGTTTAAGAACTTAATTTCAGACATGAAAACTGAACTCAGACATGGCTCAACAGATCTCAGACATGAAAACCCACGAGAGAACCCCAACGGACAGAAAACCATGTTAATTCTCTCTCATTAAATGAATGTCATCTTCTTCAATGGGAAGAATTTGAATTCACCTATAAAAGGACTAAAGAAAGGTCATTCTAAGAAGTTAAAAGAGTTAGATATTTTTGAGAAAAATAAGATAAACAAACAAGAGCATCTACTCTTAGACATAAAGTTTTCTTCCAAACTCCACTAAGCCAAAACAACATTTGCAATCAAGGAACATTCTTGGCAACAATTTAAGGGAGTCTATAACTCAGTATTTATTACTATACATTTGTTTTTATTATATTTAATTGTGTACAAATTCGGCCCATGTAAGAGGCATTTTTTATTATATGCCTTTCAT
The DNA here is from genome assembly GCA_036873735.1 of Pouteria campechiana. Taxonomy (NCBI): domain Eukaryota; kingdom Viridiplantae; phylum Streptophyta; class Magnoliopsida; order Ericales; family Sapotaceae; genus Pouteria; species Pouteria campechiana. The sequence continues at coordinate 52,658 of JAYJMB010088510.1, read as the reverse complement.
TAATTGGGATAACAAGCAACGGGCTTGGTGATCTTGTATAAGTTTGTTGGTCAGTTTTGGAAACTAATTAGGATAAGTTTGTTGGTGAGCTTTAAAAACCAATCAGCTTTGGAAACCAACTGGGATAAGTTTGTTGGTGAGCTTTAAAAATCATCCTATGTATAAGTTTATTGGTGTACTTTGAAAACCAATCTGTATAAGAGTTTATTGGTAGGCTCGGGAAAACCAACTAGTGATTAGTGGAACCTGAGTGTAGTGAGTGGGGCTGACTTAGAGAAAGGAGTAGGTACCATGTTGTGGACCAAACCTCTATAAAATACTTGTGTGCTCTATGTTGCATTATTCCTTTTGTAGTTGTTCCAACACTTTAATTTTATATTAGCCAAAATTTTAAAAGCTCCAATCACCACCCCCCTCATGAGCTTGGTATTAGAGTGGGCTTCAATAGTTAATCTTGATTACTAATTATTTTGACTGCTTGAGGTGATCCCTATGGCTTTCTCATTTGAGCATTTATATTTTCTTCCAGAAAAAAAAATTAGTGGACCTTGTCTCTTATATAGTCTTCTTTGCGCTGTCCACTTATGTTATTTTTTGATATATTATTTGTTACTGCATACTTGAGAAATAATTATTAGTAGCTTAAACTTTCACTCATGTGTTTTTTGCTCATCATCAAAACTTTGCTGGTTAAATATGTTCATCATCAAAATCAAGCATAGTAAAGAGTTTTGGTTCAACACCTACTACCTAGGTTATTTAAGGAGATGTCCAGAATAGAGGGGAGATAGTTAGAAAGAGATATAGTTTGGCATAAAGAGTTCCCAGGAGAGAAGTTCTAAAAGGAAGCAAGAGAGATTTCGAGTTCTGCTAACATGCATATTTTAGAGAGTTTTCTTTCTATTTTTATCATGAACTAAATTTCTTTTTCTAAGGTTAAGATGTGTCCCTCATGATTATTTTATGTTAAACAAGGGTCGTTGGTTGATTAATTCAATTTTATCATGTTTTATTCATTATGCTTATTACAATAATTTGATTTATTAAATTATCTAATCACCAATTCTATGAATTAAATTGATTTTCTGAGAACATGGTTATGGTACACACCTTATGCTCAACCATGAATAAGCTCTTTTGAATGAATGGATAAATGGTTATAACATACACCTTATGCTAAACCAATATATTTAGTTCATTAAAGTTCTTTTGATCTTAATGGGTTTCACCTCAATATGCTACACACCATAGGTAATTGGAAGGGTGAAAATACTTGATTTAAACCTACATGCCTAATAGTAATAATCATATATTGGATAGAATAAACCCAATATAATGAATTCACACCAACATCCTAACAACATAGGATATTATTGAGTGGTGAAATCTGATCCCTAGACTCTTGCAACCTGAGAATCTCTTTTATATTACTCACTATCATTGTTTCTGTTATCTTTCTTATCCTTATACTTTGATTTAAGTAGCTTAACATCATCTTATTAATTTAGAATAGTTTTTATTTCAGTAATTAGAATTAATAAAATTAGTTTAGACAATTCTCTGTGGGATCAATCCTTGTGCTTGCATGCTATATTGCTACAGATTAGTGCACCTACAAGGAAATATAATTTGAACCATTAATTGTAGATGCAAATTTCTAATTTTAGCATTTTTACATTGTTTATGCAAAATAAATTTTGGAATCCATATGGAGGTGTAAGCAAAAACCCTAAATTAGGTTATTTAAAGAGATTTTAAGGTGGAAAGCAAGGAATAATTAGAGTGAGAGAGTTGGGATGCAACACATAAACAGAGTTCTTTTGAAGGAGTTCAAGATTAGAAAAAATAGTGGTGCAAAACTTCGAGTAAGATCAACATTTAATCAAAGTTTCATTGTTCTTTCTTATTCTTTCTTTATTATTTGGATCATGTTTAGAATACTTGGAAATGTTTTTAATATTATTATGAGTAGCTAAACTCTTCTTTCTAGAGGATATGGATCTTATGTGGATATTATGGCATGATTAATTAGTTATATTATTAAGAGTTTTTATTAGTTTATTTATGATATTTTATTCTTAATGCTTTCAATTTATTGGATATCTATTAAAAGATTTTATATTTGAGATTTGACGCTCGGGAGAGGTAATCCTATATAGGATCTAGGCATCATAACATGAAATTTTAGATGACTCAGGAGAGCTTTTAGTTTTTGTGAAATCATTTATCAGAATTACCAATCTTAATGCATTCTTAATCTTTCAATTTTTATAGGGATATCAAAATTGGGATATTAGGAATAGATACTTAACTCGACACCTAGGAGAGGGAGTTGAGTGAATTAGTATTCTTGATTTATAAACCAAGAGAATTATCAATATATAATGAGTAGAGAACATCATGATTAAAGTATAAGTGAAATCGATCCTCTAGGACTTTTTTTTTATCTTGATATCTTTCCACCAAAGCTTGTTCTTTTCTACTTCTTATTCAATATCTTTATAATTGATTCTCTAAATGAAATTAAGATTATTTATTATAATAGCTAGTGATTAATTGAAATTTATAGTCCTTGTAGAGACGATAACCCTTCTCACATTCTTATACTATAAAGCTTTACCTTGTCATTACAAGTGTGTTTAAGGCTCAAGGCACATGATAGGAGAGAAGGAGCTATTCACTAAGCTATTCATTCAACCAACCACATTGTACTATTATTTATAATGTTTTGCTTGTTGAGGGGTTAAAGCATAACCTTCTGAGTGTTAGCCAATTTTGTGAGATATAAGGTTATGTTTAAATATCATGTGTATTCAGTTTTAGATCAACATGACTCGGTTGTAGTTCTAGGTAAGAGACATGAAAATGTGTATATAGTAGACTTGTTTGATATCCAAGCCAAGTATCTTATTAGTCATGATGAGTCCTTACTGTGGCATAGAAGATTAGGACATGCCAACAAAGACATGATAAAAAGACTATATTGAAAAGATCTTGTAGTTGGCATACCCAAACTAAAATTTGACAAAAGACAGTTGTGTGATGCTTGCATGAGAGAAAAGCAAGCAAAAGAGTCATTCAAATCAAATGAAAAAGTGTATACAACTAAGCCTCTTCAGATGCTACATATGGACTTAGTGGGACCAACAAGAACTAGGATTCTTGGAGGAAAATATTATACATATGTTATCGTTGATAACTATAGTAGATATACTTAGATAATGTTTCTTGCATCCAAAGATGAAGCTTTTTCATTCTTTGAGATATTTTTCAAACGTGTGCAGAATGAACAAAGCTCTCATATTGTTGCTATTAGGAGTGATCATAGTAGAGAGTTTAAAACCCATAACTTTACAACTTACTATGAAAATAATAGGATCTTTCATACTTTCTTTGCACCAAGAACACCCAGCAAAATAGAGTGGTTGAGAGAAAGAATAGATCCTTGCAAGAGATGGCAAGGACCATGTTGCGTGAGTACAATCTGCCATAATATTTTTGGGCAAAGATATGAATACCGCTTGCTTTGCTATCAATAGAATACATACTAGGTCATAACTCAACAAAACTCCATTCAAGTTATATCATGGCAAGAAGCCTAACTTATCATATTTTCATACTTTTGGCTACAAATGTTTCATTCTTAACAATGGAAAAGAAAACCATGAGAAATTTGATAGCAAATCTAATGAAGGGATATTCCTTGGCTATTCCATTGTTAGTAAGGGATATTCCTTCACTATTCCATTGTTAGTAAGGGATTTAAAGTCTACAACTTGAGTAGTGGATCTGTAGAAGAGTCTATCCATGTCAAATTCGATGAATCTACTAACTGTTCAAGAAAAATAAGTGATTTTGATGATAAAGCAGATAGACTCATAGCAAGTGTGGAGAAGTTGAATGTTCAAGACAAACAGATACACACTCCATAAATAAAAACAGCCAAGGAATGGAGTAGACAGACAACTTAAATAATCCACATTTGAGGTAAATGAGCTAGGTAATTATTCTCTTCCTAAAGATTGGATATTCATGCATGCTCATCTTGAAAACTAAGTAATTAGTGATGTGTTTAATAGAGTTAGGACTAAATCATCTTATCACCAAGTATATGGTAACTTTGCCTTTATCTCTCAAATACAGCCAACTTGCATAGATCATGCATTAGAAGATGAGAATTGAATGTTAGCTATGCAAAAAGAATTGGAGCAATTTAAGAGAAATAATGTGTGGACCTTAGTTCCAAGACTAGACTATCAAGCTATTATAGGAACCAAATGGGTCTTTAGAAATAAACTTGATGATTCTGGTTTAGTACTAAGGAACAAGGCAAGGTTAGTAGCAAAGGGGTATTGTCAAGAAGAATGGATAGATTTTGAGGAGCCATATGCCCCTATTGCTAGAAGCCATTAGAATGTTGTTGGCATGTGCATCTTACATGAATTTCAAATTTTATATGGATGTCAAATTTGCATTTTTGAATGATTTTATTAATGAAGAAGTTTATGTGGAATAAGCCCTTGGGTTTGAAAACTCTCATGATCCTAACCATGTCTTCAAACTTAAGAAAGCCCTGTACAGATTGAAGCAGGCTTCTAGAGCATGGTATGAGAGGTTAAACAGATTTCTGATTGAGAAAGGTTTCTCAAGGGGTAAGGTAGATACTACACTCTTCATTAAGCATGCTATGAATGATGTTCTTATTGTGAAGATTTATGTTGATGATATAGTATTTGGAGTTACTAATAAAACTCTTTATGAAGAATTTTCTAAGATAATGTAGGAAGAATTCGAGATGAGCTTGACGGGGAAGTTAAAATTCTTTTTGGGATTGCAAGTGAAGTAAATAAAAGAAAGAATCTCCAAGCCAAGCATATAAAAGAACTACTGAAAAAGTTCAACATTAAAGATAGAAGAAGATATGGAACACCATGAATACTTTCATCAAAATGGATAAGGATGAAAAAGGTAAACTAATTTGCCAAGAGCTTCATAGAAGCACGATAGGATCTCTACTATATCTTACTACATCTAGGAAAGATATCATGTTTAGTGTTTGTATGTGTACTAAGTTCCAATTAGATATCTCTTAAATACTCCAAACCTCAGTTTATGGTATCTAAAAAGTTCAGATTTTGAGTTAGTAGGGTACTCTGAAGCTGATTTTGCTAGATATAAAGTAGATAACAAGAGTACCTCAGGGACTTGTGAGTTTCTTGGAAGCATGATCATCTCATGGTTCTTTAGAAAACAGACATTTGTTGCATTATCAACTACAGAAGCTGAATATGTTGCAGTTAGCAGTTGTTGTGCATCGATTATTTGGATGAAACAGCAGCTGGGTGACTATGGCTTGAAGTTCAGTGATAACCATTAAATGTGACAATACTAGTGCTATAACTCTGACCAAGAATCCAATTATGTATTCTAGATTCTAGATTCTAGATCTAAGCATATAGAGATCAAGTATCATTTCATTAGAGATCACATCCGTAATCATAATATTTGCTTAGAATTTATATGAACTGAAAATAAGTTAGCAGATATTTTCACTAAGCCACTCCCAAAGGAAAGATCCTGTATGATTAGAAGGGAGTTACGTGTGATAGATCCACATGCATAATGCCTATTTTATAATCTTCACATTATGTTTATGTCTACATGATTTGAATGCTTATTCTTTCTATTAAATGATTAAAATGTTATATGTTAGTTAGATGTTATGCAAGATAGAATGAAGTGAATTTCATATATCTTAGACATAGTTTTAGATGTAACCTCAAACATTATGAAACCTCACTTCATAATATCTGAAGTTCATCTCACATTCTATTTCAAACAGAGTCCTTCCCCATCTAAAGTGATAACTTCAAACTATATGAAAATTTTGTTCTTGTCTAAAAATTTTTTTTTCATCCAAAAAGCCAAAACTCTTATTTTGTATAATACAAAATTTCTTTATCCTATGTCTAAATCTTCTTTTTTGAGATAACACCTCATTTTCTTGCTGGAAGTAAATACCTATCGTTGGAAGTCTTATCTCTTACCTATTTTTGTCAAACATTCATTCTATTCTCCTCAAAAATTCTTTAGAAACCTCTTTATCCTATCACGACACACCTATTTTAACCCTAAACCCATTCACTATCATGGGAAGAATAACAAAAGGAGATATGAAGTCTATAAGGTGCCAGTCTGGAAGTAGAGATAGCAGAAGAAGAGGTAGATCAAAGTTCGAAGAATCAAGTATTCCACATAAAGGGAGAATGAGTGAAAAAAAATAATACTCTTAAAATGTCTTAGAATTGACTTTGAAGACAACAAGATTCATCTTTACTTAAGTAAAATAACCTTAAGTCCAACTCAACCATCACTGGAGGCAAATGAAGAGAAGAAAGAAGAGAGTACAACAGCTGCGACACCCTCCTCTTTCCCCTCATCTTCCCATACCCTATCCAAAATTTTGGCTCCTCCAATGTAACCTTTTTAAAATTAATGGATGCATGCCTCTACCTGCGATTTTTTTGAAGGATCATAATCGGGTTCCACCCCAATCCTTTTCTAGCAGGAGCTCATCCTATCACTGCCTACACACCTATAATTTGTTGCACTTATACTATTGTAATACCTGAGGTATTAAAATATAGAAAGTGTTGTGAAATATTGCTAAGGTTATGATGAATGTGAACTAATTGAGAATTTGAAAAGTATTAAGCCATTATTTAAGTGTGTGGATCTATTATGGTGGAAGTTTGATATACATGTGAACGGGCTAATTAAAATATGATTTGATCTAGTTATTTGATAACATTATTATGTATTTTAAAGTGATATTGTTATGTTCATATGTTATGATTAAGGAGGGGTTAAAAATATGACAGAAAATAAGGAAAAAGGGTGAAGAAAAATCACAAAATGATGTATAGCAAGTCAATGTTGCGGCACTGAAAATTGATGTCACGACATTGCTTCAGAAGAGGGAACATATTGGGCATACAATGAGGTGGATGCCATGGCATCACTTTAGCAAGGCAAAAAATTATATGGCATCCAACGAGTTGATGTCGTGGCACTAGTTTTCAATGTCATGGCATCGATTCTATGGTGCACTAGAGCAACAGAAAAATTTGACTTTTTAAATGATGAACCATCCCATTTTTCCATTCCATTTTCCCTCTCCCATGCCCTATATTTGCATTAGCCCCGTTATGCCTAATTTCATATCATTTTGCTAGAAAATCATATTGTTTAGGTGCATAATCACTTGATCTTCCATTTGAACCTAAGTTTTAGCTACTTCAACTATGGATGAAGGATGTAAATCTGATTTTTCGCAAACGGAGGGGGCTAATGAGAGCTTTGAGCTTGGATTCTCATCTATGGATGAAAGCTATACTTGGATTCCATGGTAAGATGCTTTTTCCCATCCAAATTTGGGTTTTTATGTCAAATAGGGTTTCACGAATAGTAGAATTTTGGGGAAAATGATGGAATTGGTGTGGGATACATGGGAGGAAATGGTTAATACATGAATTAAACTATTGTGGGGACTAGATTAGGTTGTTTGGGAGTGAAAAATGTGACTTTTGACCATGAACTAATTGGGGTTTTTGAGTATTAGCTATTCAAACCATGAATTAATTAAATTAAAATATTAATTGAGTTATTTTAAAGATGTTTAAGTATTAATCATGTTAGATACAAGATAAATGCTATAAGGAAAGAAAGTTTCTTATGATAATTTTTTAAGAAACCCCAATTTGGTTGTTGTTTATATTTTACATGAGTTAAAACAAGAGGATGTTATCTGTTAGGTGTCTAAAAAATGAATTGAGAAACTTAATGGTGAAATTAGCATATTGTAAATGTTAGCTAGGTGCTAAGTATATTGGCTTTTGATAGTATATTGATGAGTATGCATGAAAATTACATTCTATCATTAGAATGTAATGATTTAAATCATGCATAAGAGATGTTTAGTAAAATGACTAAGGAAAAGTGAATAATATGTAAAAGGGTTTGAGTGTAACCTTGCCAGTCTAAGACTTCAATGATATTGAAGGAAGAATTGGTTAAGATGTACTCCATTTTTAATGAAGTTAGTTATTATGTTAAAATTATCGAAAATGAATTGTATGATAGCAAGAGTACAAATACAACTGGTATCATACTTGGGATGTATATGTCTGATGAAATATTATGTGAATTGGACTATACATGTGTAGCTATACATGTGTAGGACTATTGGAATATGTGTGGAAAGCTATGGAGTTTGAAGAGTTATGAAACTTTGCATATCATGAGGTAAGTAGGTGTTTGTTATATTAGATGAATGAGGATATTGATTATCCCATTTTTTTGAATTTAGGCATATATGTTTAGTTGGGGATAGTGGATATCCCATGATAGTTTAATGGTTGATATTTATATTAGTTGATGTTTATTTGATATTGTGTATATACGGATTGAAGGGAATAAATTGTATTCTCTAATTCGATTGGTATATATTTTATGAAACAAATATTTGAATATTGGAGATATAGATAATTCCCTATTTGAGTTAAATAGTATATGTTTTATTGTTTGGACTGATAGGGATGGTAAGCATCCTAATATTTTTATTGTAGTAATGTAAATATGTAAATTGATGAATCATGGGAATAAGGATTATTCGGTTGTATATGGGGAGATGTATATGTTCGTGGAATGTGAAGTCATTTCGTGATTTGTATGAAACAACATAGTTGTTATATGTATATGCTTAGTTTGGTGTGAAGTATATTGTATTTGAATTGATTATTAGTTATTAATGTGCCTACTTAATGAGTTCAACCAGGACTTATGTCTTCTTATTTTAATTTTTAGTTGGCAAGTCAAATAATGAAGCCTAGCTATGGGTTGGGGCTCAAAGGCAAGATTTGAAGATATTTATTTTGTGGTATGATAAATTGGGATTGGAATCCCATTGTTTATTTACATAATGATAATTTCATTATGTATTTGTATAATTCGATTTAAGATTTCAATTGATGTATAGTAAGTTGTAATGGCATGTCATAATGATAACATTATAAATGGATCTGTGTGAGTGCCATCATGATTCTGATTCAATCTGGGGCCTGTAGTTGTGGGAGTAGATTTATGATTTTGAATTATGTTAAAAATTATGAATATTGAAATTAAAATTAAAATTGGATTTGATATGATTAATGCCAGGTTTAGAAGTTGTTAATCATTTAAATTTATATGGTATATGATTGTACAGGTGTGAAACCCATATATTTCAGGGGATACTCTACCAATTTTTGGCAAAAATTTCACTTAGAATTGGGGTAATGGGAAAAATGCCTAGGAGAATAGGAGAAAGGTAGTCTCCCATATAAGTTCCAATAGAGAATAATCTACAGGATGTTCCAAATGCATAGGGTAGGGGTGCGGGGTGTTAAAATTATGTAATTCTATTTGTAATGGAATGCAATTCAATGAAACGTCTTTATGTTTTACTTCTATGTTCTCTACATTTTTATTGCACACTCTGTATCTTTCATTCTTTCTTAACTCTATGCCTTTTTTATTATGACAAAAAGGGGGGAATTTGTATGATTAGTAAAGGGAGAAATTGTATGAAAAAAAGTATGTATTAGAAAACAGTGCATTCATTCTTCTCTTCTCTAGACATGCTTATTCCAGATGATGTGAAGCCGGGAGAATGACACAATGGTCGGATTTTTGAATGGACCCTTGCATTCAATGCTTGTCATGAACCTCAACGGGAAGATTCGAAAGCAATTATAAGAAGAATAAACAAGGATGTTCAGAAAATTTACTTAGAGAAATTACTGAGCATTTATAATTTCAAAAGTTTTCTTCCAACTGCATTCAACTCCTTTGCCTGTAATTCTAAACATTCAAAGCTCTATTCTCTACAACATTCTTTGGAGTCTAAAAAATCAGTACTTAAGTGTTTTATACTTTGTACTACTACATTTAACTCTGTACAAATCTGCTTGTGTAAGGGGTATTCTTCTATACATTTTTGTTTATTATTTGGGACAACAAGCAAGGGGCTTGCTAATTGTATTGTTGTTTACAACAAGTGAGTGTGACTTGTTGGGTACTTGTATAAGTTTATTGGTGAGCTTTGAGAATCAATAGTTATACAAGTTCGTTGGTGAGCTTGTAAAACTAATAGGTGTTTAGTGGAACCTGAGTACAACAACAGAGGTTGACTTAGAGAGTGGAGTAGGTACTATGTTTGGGCCGAACCACTGTAAAAATTCTTATGTTTTATGCTGCATGAGCTATTCCATTATTTTCACCACTTAGATTTGTGATTTTGCAAAAATTTTTAGAAGGTCCCTGGGGGAAGGTCAAACCCCCCCCCCCCCCCCCCGCCTTGAGCTACCTCTAAAATGGGACTAACACATACTAGATGCATTAGTCTAGTGTCAATTTCAAGTTTTCCTCATGCATCTGTTAATTAGTTTGTCTCATCACATGACTTGTCAATCAATGTCTGGTAGGATTAAGCACCTTAATTGAAGTCCAATGAAGCAAAGAACACATCAAATTCACAAAGGAATCAACAAACTAAATGGACAGGGAAGAGTATTTTTAGAGCCATGGCACTAGGTAAAAACCAGCATAGAAGACCAAATTGGGCAGATTTTTTAGGAGTTGTGGCCTTATAATGTAGTACCGCGACACCAGGCAATAAGTGCAAAATGGGAAACATGGATAGAAATTTCTAGAGCCACAGCTCTAGGATGTGGAGCCACGATGCTGGTCTACATAAAGCCACAAGGGCGTCCCACTCATGCTTCCATTCTTCTAAGTTGTTGCTACAAAATCTTTCTTTCTTCTTTCCCCACTCCAAGCACTCCCTTGTTCCTAGAATTGCAACCCACATTAATGAATCATTCTTACCACCTTGTCCATACCATGTAGCTTCAAGGAATCCATTGAATTCGACTAGGTTTCACCTTCTTCAACGTCTTCAACAACTGAAACCCAAAGTTGGATAACGAGGACTCATGGAATTAGGTGTGCAAACCAATTCTTTTGTGCTCGATTGTTATATTTGATTTGAATTGGTGTTTATATGTGAAGTTCCATCACACTAGGGACAAGTTTGTGTAGATTAGAGGAGACAAATAGTGCACATCTAGTGTTTGTGAAAATTCCTAAAGAGAAAAGGGGCTTTGTTTGAGACATGATTGTTGAAATGCTTGAGTGAAGTGGAATGTGAATCGGGTTGCTAATTGCTGGGTGATTGTTGGCTGCCTTTGGAAAGTAGTGATTATTGTGTCTGACTTGGGAAGATTAAGATTTCATTGAGTTGTGTTGTGGTGCTTGGTGTTACGTTGAGTTGTATTGTGTGTCGTTGACATTGCTTTTGTGAAATCATGCCTCCAAAAAGACAAAGAACTACGAATTCAAGCTCTCCTATCAAACCCACTTTTGTAAATGAGAAAGCCACTAAAATATTTTAGAAATCAATTGTCGAGAGAAAGTGCATTCTGAAAAGAGGGTTTGAAAATCTCTACGGGGATATTCATGACATAATTAAGACCTGAGATTGGGAAATGTTTGTATCATAGCCAAGTGTTGCTCTCATTCCTGTGATACAAGAGTTTTATTCAAATGCCAGGGAGCAATAAATGTCAAGAACTTAAGGATTCAAATCACTAGTGAGGGGGAAGATGGTTCCTTTTCATAGAATATCTGTAAACAAGGTGTACGACCTTCCCAACATTAATGATGATGAATATTCAGCTTTGGTGGAATGTGGTCTAGATTATGAAGAAATCATTAACTTTCTTACAAAGCCTGGGACTTAATGGAAGCGGAAAGATGGCAAGGTGCTAAATTTCCCACATGGGTAACTCAAAGTTGAAGGAAGAGCATGGCATTATTTCATCTCAGGAAAGTTGCTACCAACAAATCACTTTTTAGATGTCAATAGGAAAAGGGCACTTCTAAATTATACAATCAAAACAGGTCAATCCATTGATGTGGGTAAAGTGATTAAAGGCTCTATTATGTCCATCATTGCAGGACATACCACTGTCAAAGAGGCTATTTGGGGGACACTTTTGAGACATTTTGGGGGTCCTTTTGGCTAGGTTTTCTAAGGTTTTGATGAGATTTTGAGGAGTCTTTGAAAAGAAGAAGATCGGGTGTCGAAGATCAAGAAAAGTAGCTTGGATTCAAGGATTGGTAGCCAAGCAGAAAGGGGAAGATTTTGATTTTTTTTATTTCAATTGGTTCTTTCCTTGTAATTATGGATTTCATTTTGGATTGGAATCATGATGATATTAAACATTTATTTACTTGATTTACTTGACATCATGAGTAGCTAATCTCCACGTTTCTAGATGGACGATGGAGTTTATATGAAATTCATGGATTGATCAATGATTTGCTTGATTTACATTGCAATTTAGTTTATTTGTGATGTTAGGTGTTTAATGCCTTCAATTGACTGGGCATATATTGATTGATAATGTACTTAGGGTTTGACACTCAGGAGAGGTAACCCCAAGTAAGTTCTAGGTATCACAAAATTAAAATATAGATGACTCAGAGAGCTTCTAGGTTTTATGAAATCTTTACAAAGAATCATAGAAATTGATGCATACACTTTATTCTGATTTTTATAGGGATAGCAAAAATTAGGATATTGGGAATACATACTTGACCTGGCACTTGGGAGAGGGGGTTAAGTGAATTAGGAATCTTGATTTATAAACCAATGCAATGGTCAATCGATAAGGAGTTGAAAACACCATAAATGAAGCATGAATGAAATCAACCCTCTAGAGTCTTTACACATTGATTACTTCTTATCAAAGCTTGTCCATTTTATTCATTATTCGATTCTTTATTTCTCATTTATCCAGATAAAGTTAGAATTATTTACAACATAGCTAGCAATTAATTGAAATACATAATCCCTATGGATACAACACTCTCTCACTGATATATTACAAAACTTGATATCATACACTTGTAGCATAATTTATAGCGAACAAGTTTTTGTTGTCATTACTAGGGATTATTGTTATTTTGATTTTGCACTAATATTGTCAATAGATAATCTTTGCTCTAATTTGAATTTTTATTTTTTCTATTGTACTATAATTTCTTTTTTCTTTTATTATTATTTGATTCAATTTATTTTGCTCTCTTGACAGTGCATGCAAAATCTCTATGCTTGAAGACATGGCATTCAACACCTTCCACTAGCCCAATGAATATAATATGGTAAGACAAGTTGTTTATTATTTTCAAATGGATCAAATCCTAGCTCTCTCACACTTAAATTTGTTTATAAATACTATAAAAAGAAATGAATTAGTATTATCATAAAGAAAAATGAAATTATTTCAAACTGATATTCGCTTTCTTTGTTTTTATATTAATAACAACACAAGTCAACCAATAAATAGAACTATAGCTTTTATAGATAAATTCCCTAATTTTATAAAAGATAAAACTCAATTACAAAATTTTTTAGGATGCCTAAATTATATTTCTAATTTCTATAAAGATTTAGCCAAGGATAGAGAATTGTTATTAAAATGACTCACAAAAAACCTCCCAATCAGACATATGCTCATACTATAGCTATCCAAAATATAAAGAAAATGGTAAAATGTTTACCATGCTTATCTCTAGGTCATCCTGATTATTTTAAAATTATTGAAATAGATGCTTCAAATATTGGCTATGGTGGAATTTTAAAACAAAAGAGTGAACAAGGAAAAGAAGTGCTTGTTCATTATACCTCTAGAGTTTGGAATGTGCCCAAATAAATTATCCTACTATTAAAAAAGAAATGCTATTAGTTGTAACTTGTGTTAATAAATTCCAAAGTAACATAATTAATAGGGAATTTCTATTTAGTATAGATTGTAAAGTAACAAAAGATATTATACAAAAAGATGTTAAAAATATTGCATAAAAATAAATCTTTGCTCAATGGCAAGCATTATTACCTTTTTTTATTTTCAAATTTAGTATATCAATAGTGAAAATAATTCTCTCCCTGAATATCTATCTCAAGAATTTTTGTAGGGCTCAACAAGTAACAAAGAATCAAGTAAGTGCCTCTGAAGATACCCCTAGTGCCACTTTTGTTTATTCCACTATAACTTAGTTTCTTCCATTTGGTGAAAGATATATGTTTTATTTGAAAAAATCTTATATTCAACTATTAGAAAAGTATTTGCAAAAGGATATTGTATTTTCTAATGAAAAAGATTGTAAACTATCTTAGAATGCATCATGTATCATCCATCGAAAATATTTTCCAAAAGATGAATATTTTATATTAAGTGTCCCCTATAAAAATATACAGTATTATGAAAGAATTTTATTAGAAACCAAATCTATTCTATTGAGCATAAATGAAAAGAAATAAGTTCTGAATGGATTATTTATTCAAAAATTTTTATTCAAAAAATTATTCCACAAGAGTAGTGGTATCTCTCCAATCGTAATTCACTTATAAAATTCTCTACTACTTCTTCTTCTCCTCTTGAACTTTCTTATAATTTTTGGGCTTACAAAGAAGCTTAGTTTCATATTTTCCTTAATAAAAATTCTTCCTTTTAACACTCATGATGGGTTAGATACATTTTAGACAATCCAAAATAAGACATTCCAACGTGGTTTGATGACAAATTTTGGGATATTTGGGGCATTAATATCAAATATTTCCTCAATGTTTTCATTCTATTCTTCCTTTTTCTATCACTAATGCCTCTTCTTTTTAAGTATTAAACTTTATTATTAAACAAAATATTCCCTGGATTCTCAGATGGGAATATGTTTTTCATTTTAGAATCTCTGAGTTTGATAATTTTTCTTATCCCTATTTGGCCATTGCTTGGTACTTTAAATGGTGGCCCAAATTCAATTATGAAAATTTAAAGCACAATTTTGTTAGCCAAAAAATCAAGTCAAAGAAGGATGCTAAACATGCGGCTTTCATCAAGAGAGCTACTAAATTGAGTCTTGATTTTATGCCTACTCTGGAAGAACTCCACAAAGTTCCACTTATGTGTCCTCTTTGTTCTCAATTAGAAGCCAGAAAAAAATTCATTACCATTGCAATTTCTATGATTAAGAAAGACTTTCATGGATCATGAAAGAGAATAGAGGATAAAAGCTTTTGAGCTGCTGTTTTTAGCCAATTTCCAGATAATGAAGTATCCTCTACAAAGGAAGTGCAATCGTCATGCTGACCTCATCAAGTCTATTATTGAAGACCACTACTTTGACTCAATAGCTCATCTCTCCACTATTGAAGTCTACTATTCAAACTCGATAGCTCACTTGTCCCTTTATTTGGTGTTATCTCTTCACAGCCCTTTATTACAGCACAGTAACTTTATGTCTCCTCATGTATTTGGTTCCACTATATTGTATCAAACATTATTGTACCTTTTGGATTCCAATGTTTGTTAAGTTTGGCCTTGATTGTATGGATTCCAAATGGTTTTATGTCCAGATGTAAAAGATGTTTGAATCCAACCTCTTCAGTTTATAAATAGTTGTGTCTATATGTTGTAAGGGAGAGAAAGTTAAAAAGTGTGAGTGCTTTGTAAGAGCGATCACTGAATGCCTTGCAAGTTTGCATAAAGAAGTTTACTACTCACTATGTAAGTTAAAAATCTTATATTTAATGAATGTTGTTTTACTATCTTTTATTAGCCTGATAGCTTGCATCTCTATTTGATGATTTAGATTGATGGATAATATTTGCTACTAAATTCTCTAAAGTTCAAGTACAAATTATTAATGAAGAATCCAGCCCTCATCAAATATTAAATGTTATATTAAAAGATAGTGATGATATTTTAGAATATTTAGATTCTAACTAAGATGATTGGACCAAAAATCCTAATACCATTTGAAGCCTAGGCCCAAGTTAGGTACACAAACAACACAACAACCACAATAACCACTAGAACTCAATTATGTTAGGTAGAACCTAGATATCTTAAAATATCATCAGCATCTTCTAATAAAGCATTTAATATTTGAGAAGGCCTAATTATTTATTAATAATTTGTATTTCAAATTTAGAGAATTTAGTAGCAAACATTATCCACTAATCTAAATCATCAAATAGAGATGCAAGATACTAGGCTAAGTAATGATAGTAAAACAACATTCATTAAATAGAAGATTCTTAACTTACATAGAGAGTAGCAAACTTTTTTACACAAACTTACAAAGCACTCAATGATCACTCTTACAAAGAACTCACACTTTCTAGCTTTCTCTCTCTTACAACATATAGACAACCTATTTATAAATTGAAGAGGCCATTTTTGAACCTCTTTTATATTCGGACTTAAAACCATTTTGAATCCATACAATCAGTGCTAAACTTAACAAACATTGGAATCTAAAAGGTACAATAATGTTTGATACAATAAAGTGGCACCTAATACATAAGGAGATATGAAGTAATTATGTTGCAATAAATGGCTGCAAAGATATAAAACTAAATAAAGAAAGATGTGAGCTATCGAGCTTGAATATTAGAATGCAATAATGGAGAGATGAGTTGTCGAGCTAGAATAGTGGTCTTCACTAATAGACATGATGAGGCCAGCATGATGTTTGCACTTCCTCTATAGAAGATACTTCATTTGGAAGTTAGCCAAAATATAATAGCTCAAAAGCTTTAATTCTCTATTCTCTTTCATTAAGCTATGGAAAGTCTTTCTTAATCATAGAAGTTCAATAGAAATAGTTGTTTTAGTGACTTTAGACTAAGAATACGGAGGACACTTAGGCGGAACATTGTGAAGTTTTTCTTGAGTAAGCATAAAATCAGGACTCAATTCAGCAACTCTCTTGATTAAAGTTGCATATTCAACATCCATCTTTGACTTGATTTTTTAGCTAACAAGATTGTGCTTTAAATTTTCATAATTAAAATTGGGCCACCATTTAGAGTATGAGGTGATGGCCATATAGAAATGATCAAACTTAGAGGTTTTAAGATGAAAAAGCTAATCCCATCTGAGAATCCAAGGAATATTTTCTTTAATAATAAAGTCTAATACTTAGAAATAAGAGGCATTGATAATAAAAAAAAAAGGGAGAATAGAATGAAAATATTGAGAAAATATTTTAGGATTAGTGTCCTAAAATCTCAAAATTTGTCCTCAAACTGTTGGTCTTGTTCTAGAGGAAGCTCAAGAGGGGGGATTGATGAGCTCATAATCCACCATATTTTAATAATTAAATTCACATGTTTTGGATATTCATTTTACAATATTTTACTATATTATAATCACATGTGATTAAATATTGCACTTAATGGAGTCAATTGGTGTTTTAGGTATCAAAACATGTGAAAAGGAGATGAAATGAAAAAGGCATCACTTCAAGGCCATTTTGGATACATATGAAGATGGATTCAGGAAATGTTGTGAACATAGAAGTTTGATCCCTTCAAACTATCTACTGAAAGAATTAAGAATCATAGGACTAAGAGATCAAATATGGAATTTATGGCCAAAATACTACATCTTTCTTAAACTTCGGATACATGTAGGATTATTTGGAGAAAGTGTTTAACATGAAAGTTATATCCATTGGAATTCTCTTTCCAGCACATCAAGAATCACATAATTTGAATTTCATATGAGAAATAATATGCAAACTAGTGGACACTGCTCTTGTATCTAGAGGACAACAATTTTGGTAGCATGGCTCCAAAATTGGGGCCGCGACGCTGGTGGTGGTATAGGATTTCAACTCTATTTTTTGCTTGGTTTTTAAGGCAGCTCAAAGAGTCTTTTGGGGGGATGCTTTTGGATTTTGGGGGGTCTTTTGGCTAGGTTTTCAAAAGGTTTTGAGGAGGCTTTGAAGAGAAGAAAATTGGGTGTCGAAGATCAAGAGAAAGAGCTTGGATTCATCGATTGGAAGTCAAGTGAAAAGGGGAAGATTTGATTTTCTTTATATAGCTAATCTCCCTTTTTCTAGTGGGACGATTGAGTTTATGTGAAATTCATGGATTAATCAATGATTTCCTTGATTTACATTGCAATTTCATTTATTTGTGATGTTAGGTGTTTAATGCCTTTAATTGACTAGCCATCTATTGATTGATCGTGTATTTAGGGTTTGAAACTCAGGAGAGGTAACCCCAAGTAAGATCTAGGTATCACAAAATTAAAATATAGATGACTTAGAGAGCTTCTAGGTTTTATGAAATCTTTACAAAGAATCATAGAAATTGATGCATACACTTTATTCTGATTTTTATAGGGATAGCAAAATTAGGATATTGGGAATACATACTTGACTTGGCACCTGGAAGAGGGGGTTAGGTCAATTAGGAATCTTGATTTATTAACCAATGCAATTGTCAATCAGTAATGAGTTGAAAACACCATGAATGAAGCATAAATGAAACCAACCCTCTAGAGTCTTCACACATTGATTACTTCTTATCAAAGCTTGCCCATTTTATTCATTATTCGATTCTTTATTTCTTGGCTATCGAGATAAAGTTAGAATTATTTACAATATAGCTAGCGATTAATTGAAATACACAATCTCTGTGGATACAAAACTTGATGTCATTCACTTGCGGTATAATTTGTAGTGAACAAGTTTTTGGCGCCATTGCCGGGAATTGTTATTATTTTAATTTTTTGCTAAGATTTTCAACAGATAATCCTAGCTCTAATTAGAATTTTTGTTTATTATTGTACTATAATTTCTTTTTTCTTTTATTGTTATTTGATTCAATTTATTTTGCTCTCTTGACAATGCATGCAAAATCTCTTTGCTTGAAGACATAGCATTCAACACCTTCCACTGCCCAATGAACATGATATGGTAAGACAAGTTGTTTATTGTTTTGAAGTGGATCAAATTATAGCTCTCACTGTATAGATGGCATCTCTAACTCACTAGCTAGCAATAGTTAATTTAACATCAAAAGGAGTTCCAATTTTGGGAGAGTGTTATTCTATAATTGGATCATATATAGCTACAGATCAAACAAAGAAAGAGGTGCCATATGTGAACAATTGGGGCAAAAATAACTATCATGAAAACAACCTAGAAACTTAGTATAATCTAGGATTAAGATATCATGAGAACATATCCTATGAAAATCCTTGGAATGCCATAAACCCTACTGCTGGTTTTCAACCTCAACCAACTGAGAAGAAGCCATCACTTGAAGATCTCCTTAGTACCTTTGTAATAGAAAGTTAAGCAAGATTCACTTGGAATGAAGAAAGACTTGATACTATTAAGGTACACATGGGAAATGTAAATGCATCTATCAAGTCTTTGGAAATCCAGATTGGTCAGCTTACAAACTCTATCTATATTCCAAAGAAAGGTGAAAGTGTTCAATATCCTTCGGAACATTGCAATGAAAACTCTGTAAGTCAGGGTATTATAGATAAGGGGGAGGTCATGGAACATTTTTTGGATTTGGAAGAGTTATCAAAAGAGAAAGTCAGCAACAACACGGGACCATGGGAAGAAGAGTCATCTATAGAAGAAGTTAGAGCTAATTTGGAACTGAAGCATTTGCCCAAAAATCTAAGGTATGCAATTTTTAGCACTAATTCATTCTTTTCAATGATTAGTTCTTATTTTACAAGTGTGGAGGAAGAAAAGCCATAGGGAGCTCAAGACTATGGAGTGAAGTTTAATATTTTCAAAAAGATGAAGCTGCATAATGAGAATAATGATTACTTCAAAATTGATGTGGTGGCTGATATCATTGAAGAATATCTAGAAAATCTCATAAACAACACTGATGCAATTGAGTATATGTATCAATTGGGTGCTCAAGAAAAATTCCAAATGCCAAGACTTAGATTTAAAGAATTGGAGCACCAAAAAGCCAAAATCACTAGAAAGAAGGAAGACATTAGTCAAGATTAGACTATAAACAAAGCACTTCTTGGGAGGCAACCCAAGCTTTTAAATTTTTTCCATTATTTTGTTTATTTTCATTGGTTTAGTTTAGTGTTGCAATTTTTTTTTAGTTAAGTTTCTTTATTCTTGGTGATCCCTTTAAAAAGTTGTGCACACCAACAAAAGCAACCTTCATTCATCATCAAGGAACCCAATCCCCCAGCTTTAGCATTTAAGGAGCCAGAGGATTAAGAAAACAATTAAAGACATCTCCATCAAGGAAGTCTTTATTTTTCTTGTTCTATTTTGCACATTGAGGAAATGTCGGATTTAAGTTTGGGGAGAGAAAAAAATTAGCATTGATCAGGTTTATTGTAAGAGACTAATGATATGAAGGGGATGTATAACAATGGCTTAGGAAGAAAATGAAGAATGTCAATAATGTCTGTGTGCTTAAATTGAATACTTGTCTGATTTTTCTTATATTCCTTTTACATTTGATCACATAGCCATTTGTTTTTTAATTCATTGAGTACTTAGAAATAATTTAGGTGACTAAGTATGTATAGCTCAGTTAAACTCTAGAATTTATTACAATTATTGTTTGAGATAAACATTAGATGATATAAAAGAAAAGCATGAATAAGAATTCATCCTTCAATTGAGAGGATCACATCTCAATGAACTAAAATGAAAATAATTTTAGGGGTGTGGTAGTAATACGGCCCAAAATCTGGGGGAGTCACATTCCAAGAATACAAAAGAAGATACTTTTGAGAGTGTTATAATAATACAACTGATAAAAAAGGAAAATAAGAAGAGTAAAGATGGAAAGAAAGAAAGTAAAACATCATATGTATCTATTGTAGTCTCTTTTAATTTGTGAATTTATAGGCTTTACATTGAATATGTCTTACTTAGTTGCATAGCTTAATCTGAGTATGAGGTGATTTAGATTTGAATAGCTATAACTTTTGCACATGCACCACAAGTCAAAGGTAGATATGATGATGTTCAAGTTAAATTTCTAGACAAGGATGATATTTCAATGTTTTCCTCTAAGATATGTTGATTTTATTGAGGTCTCATGATGATGAACTTGATCAATGCAGTGTTTATGTCTCTTTTTATAGCTTATTCTTTAAGTTTTGCTCGAGGATGATCAAATTAATAAGTTTAGGGTATTTAATGAGCTCATAATCCACCATATTTTAATAATTAAATTCAAATATTTTGGATATTCATTTTATAATATTTTACTATATTATAATCACATTTGATTAAATATTGCACTTAATAGAATCAATTGATGTTTCAGGTATCAAAACATGTGAAAAAGAGATGGAATGAAAAAGGCATCACTTCAAGGCCATTTTGAAAACATATGAAGATGGATTTAGGAAATGTTGTGAACATAGAAGTTTGATCCCTTCAAACTACCCCCCAAATATTCAAGAATCATAAGATTAGGAGATCAAATGTGGAATCTATGGCCAAAATACTGCATTTGTCTCAGACTTCAGATCTACAAAATATGACAAAGGTATCACTTGTACATGATTTTTAGCATATATGAGGGATTATTTGGTGAAAGTGTTCAATATGAAAGTTGTATCCATTGGAATTCTCTTTCCAACGCATCAAGAATCACATGATT
This sequence comes from Pouteria campechiana, assembly GCA_036873735.1. Lineage (NCBI taxonomy): Eukaryota > Viridiplantae > Streptophyta > Magnoliopsida > Ericales > Sapotaceae > Pouteria > Pouteria campechiana. The sequence continues at coordinate 31,087 of JAYJMB010088510.1, read as the reverse complement.
CCAATTTTATATGAGAATTAATATGCAAACTAGTGGATACTACTCTTGTATCTGGAGGACAACAGTTTTGGCGGCGCAGCTCCAAAATTGGGGCCGCGGCACCGGCGGCAGTGCAGGATTTCAACTCCATTTTTGGCTTGTTTTTAAGGCAGCTTAAAGGGTCTTTAGGGGGGATGATTTTTGGATACTTTGGGGGCCTTTTGGCTAGGTTTTCTAGGGTTTTTGATGAGATTTTGAGGAGGCTTTTAAGAGAAGAAGGTTGGGTATCAAAGATCAAGAGAAAGAGCTTGGATTCAAAGATTGGAAGTCAAGTAAAAAGGAAAATATTTTGATTTTCTTTATTTCAATTGCTTCTCTCCTTGTAATTGTGAATTTCATTTTGGATTGGAATCATGATGATATTAAATATTTATTTACTTGATTTACTTGACATCATGAGTAGCTAATCTCCCCCTTTCTAGAGGGAAGTTGGAGTTTATGCGAAATCCACGGATTAATCAATGATTTACTTGATTGACATTGCAATTTGGTTATATTTGTGATGTTTGGTGTTTAATGCCTTCAATTGACTGACTTTTTATTGATTTATCATGTATTTAGGGTTTGACACTCAGGAAAGGTAACCCTAAATAAGATCTAGGCATCACAACATAAAATTATAGATAACTTGGGAGAGCTTCTAGGTTTTATGAAATCTTTACAAAGAATCATAGAACTTAATGCATACACTTTATTTTGGTTTTTATAGAGATATCAAAATTTGGATATTAGGAATAGATACTTATCTTAGGACTCAGAGGGGGGGTTAAGTGAATTAGGAATCTCGATTTATAAACCAATGCAATGGTCAATTGGTAATGAGTTAAAAATACCATGAATGAAGCATAAATGAAATCAAACCTCAAGAATCTTCAAACATTGGTTACTTCTTATCAAAGCTTGTCCATTTTTTTCATTATTCGATTCTTTATTTCTCAGTTATTCAGATAAAGTTAGAATTATTTACAACTATAACTAGCGATTAATTGAAATACACAATCCTTGTGGAAATGACACTCTCTCACTGATATATTACAAAACTTAATGTTGTACACTTGCGGTATAATTTTTAGTAAACAAGGGTGAATTGCACTTTTAAAAATTATAGCCAAACAGAAGATCAAAGTGCTGAAAACAAATAGAATAGATCATATAGCACAAAACACAGGGATTTTTATAATAGTTCGACCCAAACATAGCACCTACTCCACTCTCTGAGTCAACCTCTCTTGCTACACTCAGGTTTCACTAAAAACCTATTGATTTTACAAGTTCACCAACAAACTTTACAACTATTGGTTACCAAGCTCACCAATAAACTTTACACTCGTTGGTTTCCAAGCTAACCAACAAACTTATATAAATATAGTCAGAAAGCCCCTTGCTTGGTATCCTAAATAATAATAGAAAACTATAAAATAAAATACCTCTTACATAGTTAAATTTTATACAGAGTTAATAATGGAAGAAATAAATGTATTGGAATAAGTATAAGAATTTCAAACTTCAAAGGATTTGCAGAAGAATATGTTTTGAATGCAATTGGCATGTTGCTCTTTGGAGTTAGAAGAAAACTTTAAGACTTGAGTAAATGCTCTTGGAATGTTTAGTCTATAAAATCTCTAACTTGGTTACAACTGCAATGTCCCTATTTTCTCTTCTTATACCTGCTTTTAAGTCTTCCCATTGAGGTTGGTGGTGAGCATTGAATGTTAGGGAGCATTCAAAAATCTGACCATTGAATCATTCTTTTGGTTTCATATTGTCTAAAATAAGCATATCTACAAAGGAGAAGAATGCTTTGTCAGAAATTTGCACTGCTTAATATAATTTACAGTTTTGCACTGTCCAAAATAACTTTGGACTATGTGAAAGCTTAATGTGAATGATTTAGACCGGCTTCATCCGAAATACCTTAGTTTGTCTAAAGTAAATATTTTGAATTGATTGAAATGGCGTGAAATACATAGTCATGTGAATCTAAACTTCAGCTTCATCTTAAATTGAGTTAGTAATGTCCAAAATAAAATTTTGGTACATATGAAGCTTGCATTCGCAACATTTAAAGCTTGGGACTTGGTCTTTATTTCAGACATAGAGATGCATCTTCATACTTTAGTATTGTCTTATCTTGGCTTCGCGTTTGAGCTTAGCTTCGCAACGTTGAACTTCATTTTCGCAAAGCCTGAAGCTTTGCTTGCATCTGAAACTTAGGCATCCTATCTATCCTTCTATACCAAGCTTCAACACACTTGAACCACGTCCAAAGCTAGTCTTTGAAGCTTGTTTTGCCAGACATATCCTTCAACTATAATATAGGCTTGGAAGTTTAGACCTTTCTTCTGATACATTTTAAACATTATTATAGACATTGTTCTTATGTCTTCAGTTGCTATTTTTCGAACATGCTAAACTTCTTGAATTTTCTCATCATGATCTCAGACGTGTCCCATTACATCTAAAATTTTCTTTTGAGTTCAAGGTCATTAGACCTTTGAGCATTTACGTTTTCTTCTTGAATATTTGATGGATCTTATCTCTGATATGATCTATGTACATTGTCCACTTGACTAATGTTATTTCCTTGATATATATACTTATTACTGCACACTTGGAAAATAACAGTCAGTGCCCTAACTATTCACTCAAATGATTTTGGCCATCATCAAAACTCAACTAGTTAAACACATTCATCATCAAAATCGAGTTAAGTAAAGGAGATTTGGATCAACACAAACCATATAGGAATGTCTTGTTTTGGATTGTCTAAAATGAATCTAACCCACCATAAGTGTTAAAAAGAAGAATTTTAATGAAAAAAAATACGAAACCAAGCTTCTTTGTAATCCTAGAAATTATAAGCAAGTTCAAGAGGAGAAAAAGAAGAAGTAGAGATTTTCATAAGTGAATTAGGACTTGGGAGATACTATTGCTCTTGTGGAATAATATTTTGAATAAGCATTTCTAAATAAGTAATCCATTCATAACCAGCTTCGTTCCATTTATGCTCAATAGAAATAGATTTTATTTTTAATAAACTTCTTTCATAATACTGGATATTTTTATAGGGGGTACTTGATATAAACCATTCATCTTTTAGAAAATATTTTTGATGGATGATACATGAAGCATTCTGAGATAGTTTATAATCTTTATCATTGGAAAATACAATATCCTTCTGCAAATACCTTTTTAATACTTGAATGTCAAAGTTTTCCAAATAAAATATAAATCTTTCACCAAATGGAAGAAATTGAGTTAAAGTGGAATAAACTGAAGTGGGAATAGGGGTATCCTCAAAGGCATTTGCTTGATTCTTTATTACTTGTTGAGCCATAAAAAAATTATCCAGATAAAAAGTCAAGAAGAGAATTATTTTCACTATTGATATATTCAATTTGAAAATAAAAATAGCTAATAAAGCTTGCCATCGAGCAAAGATTTGCTTTGATGCATTATTTTTATCATCTTATTGTGTAGTATCTTTTGCTTATTTGTAATCTATATGTAATAGAAATTCCCTATTAATTAGGTCACTTTGGAATTTACTAATATAAGTTATAACTGATTGCAATTCTTTTTAATAGTAGGTAATTTATTTGGGTTGAATTCCAAACTCTAGAGGTATAACAACCAAGCACTTCTTTTCCTTGTTCATTCCTTTGTTTTAAAATTCCACCATAGCTAATATCAGAAGCATTTGTTTCAACAATTTTAAAACAATCAAGATGAGTTGGAGATAAGCATGGTGAACATTTTACCTTTTTCTTATATTTTGGAGAGCTATAGTATGAGCATCTGTCTAATCAGAAGGATTTTTTCTAAGTCTTTTTAATAACAATTCTCTATCCTTGGCTAAATCTTTATAGAAATCAAAAATATAATTTAAGCATCCTATAAATCTTTGTAATTGAGTTTTATCTTTTATAAGATAAAGGAATTTATCTACAAAAGCTATAGTTCTATTTATTGGTTGAATAGTGTTGTTATAAGCTCATATTTTAATACCTAAATTCACATATTTTGGATCCTTAATTGATGTAGTTTCATTGGTCTTGATTATATATTGTACTTAATCAAGTTGGTTTCTATTTCAGGTGTTAAAACTATTGAAAATGACAAAAGGCGTCACTTTGAGGCCATTTTTTTATATAGATTGAGACTGATTCAGGAAATGTATTCAACATAGAAGTTTAATCCCTTCAAGTTATTTTTCTAAAAAATCAAGAATTATAATATTTGGAGATCATTGTCTAAGTTATGGTCAAAACATTGCAACTGTATCAGAATTCAAACCTGCTGAATATGACAAAGGTGTCACTTGTATTCAAATTTTGACACATATGGAGGTTGATTTAGAAAATGAGTTTAACATAAAAGTTCTAGCCCTTGATATTATCTTTCCAATGCATATATAATCACATGACTCTATCATCTTATGAAAAATTTATATCAAAATACTAGATCTATCTTTGGTGAACATTGTGGACTGGATCCACATTATGGACAGCAACTTTGGCATTGTGGAGTTAGAATACGGTGCTGTGGCACTAGTACAAGTTGGAAAGTGACTCATTTTTAGAAGTTTTGATTATTTCTGTGCAAGGGGTGATTTAAAATCTATATAGAAGTGTAAAAAACCTTAATTAGGGTTATTTTTAAGGGAAAAAATGCAGGATTAGGGAACTTTTGTAAAGAGACAACAGAGAAGAGCTTTAGAGCAAGAAAGATCATTGGATCTTCTTTCTCATTGTTTCTTCTTTTCTACGTTTAATGCATGTATGTTATTAGCCTCCATATGCATGAACTGAGATTTCTAATTTATACTTGAAAAAGATGAATTGGGAATAGACTCTTGAATTAAAGAACATATGATGCAATGAAGACTAGAGATAGTCATTGTGCATATGCAGTTCGTGTGAGTATGAACTTACGAGAACATATATCATAGATGAATGCCTAAGCTTAATAGGTTTATTGATGTAGATTTGCATGGAGATATAGTAAATCACTTCAATAGGCACACCTACCATAGCGCTTGAGAAAAGGTGGTAGATATTTTAGTGCATCTAATTGACAATGAGAGGAATAATAATTTACTCAATACAATTCATCAATACAAGTGAATTTATTAGGTGAAATTAAATCCCTAGATACTTCATCTATTGATTTTTCTTCCTTTCTTTTGTGATCTGTTAGCTCCCTTATTATGTTTAAATTTAGTTTTTATAACAATTGCTACAATTCACATAATCAAATAATACTAATTTGATATAAGTTTGGTAATTAGTGTATAACAACATACTTCCTCGTGTTAATGATACCCAATTCACCTCATCTATATTACTTGTGATTGTATAGACTTGCAAGAAATTCAACATGTTGTTATTAATATAAAAACTAAGAAAGTGAATATCAACTTGAAATAATTTCATTTTTCTTTGTGATAATACTATTCCATTTTTGTTGCAACATTTATAAACAAATTTAAGTGTTTCCAGTGTTGATCTATGAAGGAAGAAAAAATTACAACATCATCAAGTTAGGCCTAACAAGATCCTAACACGTTGTCTCGCTTAGATCACTGTTTACATGCCCAAGAAACAATCTTAGGATGAACCAACAACAAGCTTGTAATATTACAATCATATTCATTCAATCAAAAGTCTCTCGCACATTTTCACAGCAGAGACCAAGAACAAACACCTGAAGCTCTTCAATTTTTCCAGGAGAGATCAATAACAAACACCTGAAACTCTACAATGACACAGACACTTGAACTCTGCATTTCGGCCTCTATCGATCAATCCCTTCGATCTTATCTTCCACCTCCGAATACAATTGTCTCAGTTTCTCCAAGTTCTCCTCCGAAGTCTCCCAGTACCCACGACCATTAGCCTCTAGGAATGTCTGCACAAGCTTCCTAAATGAGTTAGGATTAGTGTTCATCAGCTTCTTCAGCATCTCCTCATCTTGGATGAATGTGGTGTTGGCCTCTTCATACACCCAATTGTCCACTTGGCCTGATGTTGCACTCCATCCAACTGTGTTGGTAAGCCGCTTCTCGATCTCCCGAACACCCTCGTATCCGCTCGCTATCATCCCTTCATACCACTTGGGGTTGAGCAGCTTGGTCCGGGAATCAAGCCGCACTGTCTCAGCCAATGTACGTACTTGGGCATTCGCTGTGGTGGTATCTGCAATGTATGCACTCGGCTTCTTGCCGTCTTTCCTAAGTGTTTGAACTAGATTGGTTGGATCCGAGTCGAAGTAGTGACTAACATCAGTGAGGGAGATTTCGGAGGAGTCGAGGTTTTGAAATGTGGCGTCTGCAGTGCTGAGGGCTATCTCAAACGCCTTGCGCTTCTCCGTCATGCCAGCACCAGGAGCATCACAGTCGAATGCGAAGGACTTGCGGCTCAGATACATGTCCTGGAGCTGTTTCTCGTCATTCCACGAGGAGTTTTCCACAGCCAGGTTGACGTTGGAGGAGTAGGATCCGGAGGCGTTCGAGAAGACACGGGTGGCAGCCTCGCGAACAGTTACACCCAAGGTTTTGGCCTGCTCAGCCGCGTGCTTCTTCACGTAGTTTTGGTCCTCCGGCTCATCCAATTCTGCCACCATCTTCACTGCGCGGTCGAGGAGGTTCATCTGCATCGCCCATTAGAAAGGATATGTAAGAGGAATGCAGGGAGAACTGCTTGTCTCTGTCTGTAAATCCACGACTTCAACTACATGGATATACAGAAATCTTACCTGGTTGATGAAGAGGTCTCTGAAGACACCAGAGCAGTTCACAACAACATCGATCCTGGGCCGCCCGAGCTCTTCAAGGCTAACCGGCTCCACCCTGTTCACACGCCCGAAAGTGTCTGCCACAGGCCTCACGCCGATCATCCACAGAACCTGAGCCAAAGACTCCCCGTATGTCTTGATGTTATCCGTCCCCCACAAGACAAGCGCCACAGTTTCGGGGTATTTTCCGCCATTGTCAGACTTCTGTCGCTTCAGCAATCGGTCCACTACTATCTTTGCACTCTGCATTGCAGCTGCAGTGGGAATTGCTTGTGGATCCAGCGCATGAATGTTCTTGCCTGTTGGCAACACCTTGGGGTTCCTGATGGGATCTCCCCCAGGGCCTGGCTCCACATAGCTACCTTCCAGAGCCTGTTTCAAGCTCCCCAGCTCGTTGTCAGCAACAACCAGCTTCAAACACTCCCCCAAGAACTCAAACATTGTCCGGAGCTTGTCCCGGTCGGCTCTGTAGAATCGGGTGTTCGACAGGTACTGGACCCATGGCTCGTTCAAACCAAACCCCAGTATCGAGCCCAATCTCTCAGCCACGTCCACGACCTGCCCCTTTTTGTTGGTGGTCCGATCCACAAACGCCGAGATTGCGCCCCGCGACGCTTCGGTTATCTGTCTTAGGAGCTCGACATCTTGCAGGATGCCGTTGTCGTTCCCTCTGTAGACGTCTTCAATGTCACGGCCCACCGTCTCGGCCAATATTCCTGGCAGTGAATATATACCGTCTTCTGGGCGATTGAGCGCTGCAATGTTCACCAATGTGGCAACTGCCTCCATTGCTGATGGCGGCTCCCCAATAACATGGAGGCCACATGGAAGTAGGCGGGATTCAATCTCCATGATCTTTGAGTAGAACTTCCCCACCACAAGATCCCGCTCTGCTGGTTTGAGCTCGACACCTTCTTCAGGAAGGCTAACGTCTTTGTCAAGGTTGCATTGCTTTGCGGTGCTGATGATTGAATTCACAATCTGGGGGCCACGACCAGTGTCTTTGAGAGACTGATAGGAAGAGATGAGCTCAGAGAGTTCCTTAAGTCCCTTGTACAGGCCTGCATTCTCCGCTGGTGGGGTCAAGTAGCTAATGGTATTGGCATAGCTACGGCGCTTGGCAATTGTCGCCTCTGACGGGTTGTTGGCCGCATAGTAGTAGATGTTTGGTATGTTCCCAATCAAGCTGTCAGGGTAGCAGACATCGCTCATGCCAACTTGTTTTCCTGGCATGAATTCTAATGAACCATGAGTGCCGAAATGCAGGACAGCGTCCGCCATAAAGATCTTCTCCACGAATGAGTAGTATGCGGCAAATCCATGGTGGGGGCTTGCTGATTTTGAGAAGAGGAGGCGCATTGGATCGCCTTCATATCCGAAAGTCGGCTGCACCCCAATGAACACATTGCCATACTGCTTGCCATAGACCAAGAGATGCTCTCCATCCGAGTTGAGGTTGCCAGGCGGCTTTCCCCAGTTCTCTTCAAGTGCCGATGCGTATGGTGTAAGGCTTTGGTACTCATGAACATTCATCTTATAGGCAATGTTGAGGTTTGGGCTGCTGAACTTTGCCTCCTTGTCGTGAATAATGTCTTCTATCAACTCTTCAGATGTTTCTGGGAGGCCTTCAACGTTGTATCCGTCTCGCTGGAGGTCTTTCACAACAGAGAAAATGGAAGAAAAGACGTTGAGATAGGCAGCTGTACCCACATTGCCTTTGTCGGGAGGGAAGCTGAACACTGTGATTGCCAGCTTCTTCTCTTCCTGCACCCATTTCAGAATTCAGATAAACATTAGAGAATTTCATGAGAATGTTAAGCTTCTACAGCATGACATAAATTGTCCGAACTTTTTCTTAATCCAAGAGATTCATTTTCGTGGGCCAGCAGCAAAATTCCCACTGGGTTGAAAGTGTCATTTGGTGACTGGGACATTTTCTCATTGCTTATAGACGTTGTCTGTACATTCCTTTTGACATTGATGTAAAGGCCACTAATTGCATCAGCACAATTTTCTTCAGGTACTGCTTATCGCAGCATCAACTGAACAGTAGAATATGAGCAACACAAGTTCATGAATGGAAACCCAAGAACACAAAAAGCAACACATGAAAATGAGAATTCAAAACACGGACAAAGACAATTAAGAATTAGGACACATGCGTGGGATTGAAAGCCATTGAGCCACCACTCTTGGCTTGGTCAAGGCCATGCCACAGAATTCAGGTTGATTTGTTACTAGTGATCTGATTCTTGCAACATGACAGCTAAACAGTGTGGATGCACTTAAGTAACAGCTTCGATCATGTTGATAAATGCAAGGTCAAAGCATTTTTGTGTTTCAAAACAATATTGAGTAAGAGCCGTCTGACAATAGCTGTAAATTAAAGAAATATGATTCTTTCCCTGCAGGAATGACTCCATTAGCATGCAAACAAACAATAGACAACTCGCGGGCCCCACAGAAGGACCCTAATTGCTCAAAATGGAATTCTATGAAAAAGAAAACTCTAATGCTTGAAGAATCACTGCAGTGCTCCTAATTACAGTGGTTGATTAGTGAAAATTATTGACACGAAATGTCCGTCAAATTGAGAAAATAGGATAATCTAGTACTGCACCACATATGTAGCGTCCTCATCACCTAGAGAAAGTGATCAACAATTGGAATCAGACTATCTATAATGGTTTTATTTTTTGTATTAAAATGATCTTGGCCTCAGGAATTAACTTTAATTAATCACGGATGAAAATTTTCTCATTAAAGACCTTGAAGGAGCCAACTAGCAGATCGACTTGAGTGTCACAATGCCAAGAGCACCACCGTCACTTTTGGTGCTCAAAGCACTAGGCCATTTTTTTAATAATAAAATGATTCAACTAACCTAAAGCTTTGATTATTATTTTTTTTATTTTTTGAGCAGTTAAATGGTGCAACGTTCAAGTCTGAAGGGGTAATAATTAATATAGCAGTGAAAAGAATAGGAACCACTATATTAACTATGGGTTTGTTATGTTATACTAAGTGCGGACTTTTGCTGTTCGAATTGAGTTTCTTTCTGTACAAAGCTGTTACATGGTTATCTTTATCCTTTCGAGGGATGACCGAGCATTGGCCTGGATATTTCGACCTTTGGTCACACAACATTTTCACGCCAAATACCAAAATTTTAAACCATCTTGAATATTTTATTTCCTTACTGCACCCTGTAAGTCCAGACTCATCACGTAAATGGCTTGGATCAATGACCAAAGATCCATATTAAAATTAGCTAATTGTAATAATGATGGCATGTATCTGATCAGATCTCTGTAACAAATCTAAGCATATTTAACGTGATTCATGTCCTTTTGTAGAGCATGACGCCCACAAAAGAGACATTGATCAAATAAATTTAGCCTACAACATGCATCCTGTTGCTGTGCAGTGCACTCTACGCAAACAGTGCACTCTCCATTCATATGAAACCGTCCAACTCATGGGATCCACCACGAATGGACGAATCATAGCCAGAATGCAATTTCCAATATGATTATATGTCTGATTGGCTGCAGGAAAATTGATCAACATGGAGAAAATCAGTAAACTTGAAAATTAACCCCAGACTCATACAATCCAATCATTTGGGGTTTTTGCCAATCCGTAGTGGGTCCATTTTGCCAGTGAAATTAGAGGGATTATCCCACACATGAAAATTTTTAGCATGTCGAGTACGAACCATCCATCCCTGCTGGAGTATTAAAAACCCTGACACAAGAGTTTCTGAATGCGCACCGCAACATAAGGCAAAAGCGCATGCTCATAGTCTTCTTCATCATGATTTAGTTAAAAAGTAGCATTAATCAATGATAACTGTATGCGAACCTGGGCGCAATCCTTAGTACCTGAATTTCTATAACACAAGCCAATGAGGCTATTTTTAGTTGGACAGTGTTTCTGAAAATTAGCGCATGCCTAACTAAAAATGGACAGCCCAGAGTATTTGAATGTTTCAGAATTGTGGCATTGATTGAAATGCCTGTTTCTTCTGAAGTCGCGTAAGCCATTTGGTCGATCTAAATTGTGCACACTATTATTTAGTGCATGATATTGTGTAGTGCGTCTATACCTTGCAATAGACTCTCCTACATTGAAAAGCAGGGAGTGTGAGAGTTGTGGTGGAACCATAAAACAAACGTGTCACACTAGCAGACAAAATACTACCTTAGATTTCCTCTTTAATTCCGCCCACCGGATTGCTCTGGTACACAGCTGCTCCACTCTCTTATGGAGTGCATGTGATTTTCCTGAATTTCGTAGAGCAAAAATCATCCACTTGTTAAAACTCTCCCAGCTAGAAAGCATAAAGAGAGAAAAATCGTAGTAACTAGAAGAAAATTCATCAATCGATTTTAATTCTTGCATTTTAAAACAACGAAATCGAAAGGAAAAACTTAAAAATCATAAACTAGGAAGAAAAGCGTAATCTGGTTATAGATAAAAAGAAGCTAATGAAAAGAGACAGAAAACAGAACAAGCTAAGAAACAGAAAAAAAAACAGGGCTTTCAAAAAGCAATGACGGAGATAAAAGTAGTTCATCACTTGCCTGTTCTTGGATCCCGACCAGAGAAAACAATTGGCTCCATCCCACCATCGAGCTCTGGAAGAGCAACCTGCAGTGCTACTTGAATTGGGTGTAATCCCAAGGTACTAATCAGCCACTCCTCCGTCGTCTGGAACACCAGTGGCAATGCCACCATGTAAGGCACGTCCAGCTTCCTCAATGCCTCAATAGCCCTTGGATGATCCTGTCTTGCCGGGCCCCCAACCAGGGCAAACCCAGTCAGCGACACCACTGCATCAACAAAAGGCTTCTTCGTAATTGGATCGACTAAGAACCTCTCGACAGGCCCCGAAAAATCCAGTCCACCGGTAAAAATGGGTATCACCTTGGCACCTCTTGCTTCCAATTCCATAATCACAGCAACGTAATGGCTTTCATCGCCAGTAACGATATGGCTCCTCTGCAACACTAGACCAATTACTGGCACATTGGGGCTCTTCAGCTTCTCATTCGCATCCCTCCGAGTGCCATACCAGTTCAAGTACTCTTTAACATCTTCATACATGCAAGGCGCCAATGGATGCCAAATTCCACTATCCAGGAACAGCACCGGATCAGAATATTCAATTTTCATGCCTTTCAAGGCCGGGACGTAAGAACCAGAGATCATTTTCACGAAATTCTGCAGATTTTCAGGCGACCCACCCAGCCAAAACTGCAGGCTGAGTATGTAAAGCCTAGCGTCTTGGGCCTTGTCGCTTGGCAAGTACTTAAGAACCTTGGGCAGTGTCCTCACGAGCTTCAACATGCCCTCGGCGAACCCGGCGGACTGTTTCTTCCTCTTAAATAGCTGGAAGAATGGGCTCTTCGATTGCCCGAGCTGAGACATGCTGAAAGAGCCAAGCTTGTTCAGCCTCATTACTTCAGGCATTGATGGGAATACAAGGACGGCATCGAGCCGGTCCCGCTCTTTCTCCACGGCGGCCTTGACCTTTAGTGCAAGCTCTTCAACAAAGATCAGTGACCCAATAAAAATGCTGGCATCCTCGAGATCTTTGCAGAATGTCTGATACGTCGATTCATCACGCAGCTCCTCGACCAAGTAGCCCACAACTTCAAACGAAGCGTAGCGGTTTTCAGCATTAAGGTTCTTCACAGCAGCTGAGAGGGAAGACTGGTACTGGGCTTCGAGGACCACATAGACGATTTTGACCGTCGGGATGTTACGATTCCTGTCTGGAAGGATCCTACGGACCTCCGGCGTCGTTTGGGTGAACAGGCCATTGCCAACTGCAGCACATCTTACTCTGAAATTGGCTCCGGAGGACCTTTGCCTCTTGGTTAGAGAGGAGTGGAATGTGCGTTTTGGAGTGAGGTAGGAGAAGTGTTCTGTTTTCGAAGTTGGTATGGTGAATGGAGAAGACATGATAGATGCCATAGTAGCAGGATAGGATAAAGAATGTTACACCTGCTAGAGAAGTTGGTTTGGGGAACGGAGAAAATTGCGCTTTCTTTTTCTCCCCCTCTTTCCGTGGCCGCTGCTATTTTTCTTTTCCTTCTCCTCTTTGTTGGGGGCGTCGTGGGAATATGAAGGGGCGTGCTTGCCTGATGGTGATATGTGCATTTGTGTGGACGGAGAAGAGAGATGATTTTAGTCCATTGATTTTGTGGAGACAACAATGATGCCTACTCGCGTATTTTTACTTGCACTACGTTTGTGAAAAGAAGGCACAAGTGAAAGATCATCACCGTTTATCAGTCACTCTTTATTGTCTTTCATTTTGGGCATAAAGAATAATTGGTGGACGGACCATATTCTACATTTCATTAGTCTTAACGCGTATTTGGATATAAATATGGTGTATTTAGTAGAGATTGTATTAAAAATTAATATTTAAAATATTAGTAAAATAAAAAATGATGTTATTAGAATAATTTTTAATAAAAATATAATGTAATAATTTCAAAATAATTAAAGGGAAACAAATTAACTTTATTAAAATAGTCATAATATCATGTAAATTAAAAAAAAGTATACACCTTTATTCAAACACACCGTAAGAGATATTATTGCAAGCTATCACTCATCAAAATGACTTGTAGTTATCCTTTGATTCACATGTTAGAGCAAACATATTAGTCTTTGCCCACAATATTTACCAGCGGCTTGGATACTTCAATGTTTAATGCAATAACAGGAAAGGCCCCACGATTTGGTGCTCGAGTAGGTTTTGCGATTATGATTAGTACGTCCTTGTTGGGCTGGTGGTGGGTTTGACGGCCACGTGGACGGAGAGGGACCTGGGGAGATTGACGATGGGGACTGGCTTTGTTTGAAAGGCATTTGCTCTTCGGATTTTGGGTATTCTGGCGATGAAGTTTCCTGAGTTCCCATTGGTCAGTTGGGATTTCCTACCTAGTCAAGGACCAAGGGATGACGAAAGTACTGCTAGTATCTAGGCCCGCGCTGATCTCGTGATCGTGGTGGAAAAGGGAACGATATTTCCCATACCATCTCCAAGTTTACAATCTCTGGCCTAACATTGGCCACAGAAACGATCTATGGGAGCGCTACCAGCAACCTTTTGCCTTCTAGATAAATAAGTGCATATATTTTTGTGCTTCATTTCACACTGTCATTGAGAGAGCTACGGAGACATATTGGGACTTCAAACAGTGCATGTGGGGGAGATACTCAGAAAACCTCTCATTCCTAGATTTCTTACTAAGAGCCGATTTTAACTGAAAACAGGTTAAGTTTGACAGATATAGTGAAATTTGAAAATATGGTAGGAAATTGAAAATATGGTAGGCAGCTGCAATACTGCTGCAGGGCGGGTAGATGGCACGGTGGGCTCCACTTTCAGCTTGAAATTTATGCACTTTGCCACTTTGATAAGTCTTGACATTTTGTATATTAATTTTCTTGCATATTTGTTAATCATCAAAATATCAAAAATTTCATTTGTTATTGTCACGCCTTGCCTAGGGGCTTATGGTTTTACCATTTACCAGTAATTTTCTTATTTTCAAGAGAAATATTCTGCCAAAAATTTGGCAGAGTCTACTCTGAATTATATGGATTTAAACTTATGCAATTATTAATTGTATAATTTTTTTTGAATTTAACAACTATAAAATAATAAGAGAACCTATTAAACTCGCCCAACTTACCCACATACTAGTTAAGACCTGAGTCGTGCAGTGATGACAATACACCACCCTAGAATATTCTACATTCATCCACAATGTCAGTATGACATGCCAATACCGTTCATTATACAACAATTGATATCTTTTAAATATAATTATAAATAAATACATGATGAAAATACAATTCCGATTTATCATACTACAAGAAGGCATCTATATGTATTGCTTATCCACCCCAACCCTCAGTTGAGATTCTTTACTTATCTTGTCAGTTTAAAAAAAAATAATAACAAGATGTAAGTCCAGACAAACTCAATAAGTAGGCAAATAGAAAATAATAGCAGTGTGTTCATACTCAGAATATGAATCATAATACGATTTTGAGAATATACTTATGAGGCTCAAGTCCTCATTATGCTCATACAAATTTTCCGCCATCTATGCATACCATATTATGCGCATCATACCATAGCTATGCCATACAGGCAAAAGACTTATACCTGTGTCATTCGAGCATGACATGTCATAATCATGTCATTTACGCATAAAACAATCCATACATAATATTGTGGAATATTTTTTCATATCATCTTAGAGCCATGCAGGCATTTAATCTCATAACTGTGTCATTCTGGCACATCCCATATTATATCATAGTAAACAAGCTACTCTTGAGATATTCATAGTCCCAATCCATACATGTATTAGGATATACTCATGATTCCTTCATCCACTCATCAATTCACCCAACATAATATATAATTATGGACTACTACTTATTCCCAACTAGGCATCCATTTCAACATACAATAGTTTCATATATGTGACTTACAATTAACAAATATCTTATAATCAAATATAATAGTATACAATAAATGGAATATTCATTATCCTCATTCCAACATACACGCCCATGGTAAACATGGGATATTCGCTATCCCATCCAACAATGCATTTAACTTGAAAAGGGAGCCTACTTACCTCATATGAAGAAGAATAATCTTACACTTTCATAAGCCTTCAATTCAACCACTTGAATTGCACATCGATGTTTCATAGATCCTACATCCACGACAAGTCAATTTATATATGTTTCTCATTAGAACGTTTCATCATACACCTACTATGTATAGGCTAGCTATCGAGTTCCATAATGGTGTAGCAACACTATCTAATTCATATTCAATACATTTAATATCAAAATAGCTTCTTTAGTAGTTAATTAAAACAAAAATATGCTAGTCCTTTATCTCATCTTATTAGGATTCTAAGGTTGCAACCAAATCTTTTATACATGATTTACTACTCATTTGATCATTTCATCAAACATTTCACATGTATCTCTTAAATCATAACATTGTGGTAAAGGGTCTCAAGGTGTTTTCATTTCAAGCATCACATCCCCATCATCCAACATGATTTACAAATAATTAATCATACAACCAATCTAGTCAGACCATTAACTTAATCAATTCATGAATCAAACACTTTTGTATATGAAATCCCCTTTCCAACAGTCACTTAGGGTTCTATGTACCAACTGAATCGGATCTCCATGGTTAAATCAGTCCAAAACAACATAATTTACAAGCACATCAATGTTCTTCTATGGTAATTACACTTAAGTCATGCTATTCCCCCAATTTCCACTATTCATGAATTGGGTATAAAACCTAACAAGATAGAAAACTTGAAATCAATTGAGGAAAATGAGCTTACCATGTAATTTATTTACGACTTTCATCCCTAAGCATGAATCCATCCTCAAGGCACTCCATAAGTCCCACAAACTGCATTAAACTTGAATTTTCACCCTTTTCTACTGCTCAAATTGAAAGAACTTAGACTAGGATGGATGATGAGGGGAGTACACATCTAAAACTACTTAATTTCTACCTAAAAGGGCAAAGGATCAAGCCTTAGAGGGGTTGTGTTAAGGGGTTAGGGCATGGGGAAGAAGGGAAAATGGAATGGAGAAGAAAATGAAATGGAACGAGTAAAAAAGTTGGGTCACCAACTTTTATCACCGGTAGACATAGCGACGTGGAATTAGGCACTGCGGTGTCCAAATCTGTTGGACGCTGCCTGCCCACTACCCCAACTTTTGTGATTTTTCTACATTTTAATTTTCATCATTTTTCACTCATGCATATTTAACCATTTAACCATAATATTTTTCACATAATTCTAGCATTAAAATGCACCATAATTTTTTTTAATTAATTCGAATCAAGTCCAATACATGGAGTGTTAATCAGAATCATCATATAACAAATTTTTCATAACTTAACCATTTGTTTTCATGCATAGTGAAATAAAATTCTTTTCTTCACCTCGATTCATTTCCATTTATAGACACATTAAAGTTACTAAATTCCTCTCAAAATTTCTCTCAATATTCATTCCTCTTTAATATTAATATTTGGACATCAGAAATCTCATTAAGGGCCATATTAATGCCCATTTTTTAGTGGCAGTATAATCATTCCACTTTCATGTAATGAATCCTTCTTTCAAACCTCATGAAATTACATGCAATTAATGTCCACATGAAACTTCAATATGCGTTCCTCAACCTATACTCAAATAAGAGAAAAATTTCACCATTTTTAACACCCGAGGTGTCAAAGTTATTCAAGTTGGAGCATCTAGAATCCCCCCCTTTTTGATGATTGACAAAACACAATTCTTTTTTTTTATATATCTTTTGTTTTTTCTTATTAAGTATGCAAACATTTTTCATGTTTATATGAAGGTTATATTCATTTATTCCCATATATAAAGTGATACTTTTTTGAAGCACATGCTTTAAAAATATATCTCATTCAAGTACATTGATCAACTATTCAAGCATCATGAAGATGAGATTGTAGAATTTTCATCAATTTAGAATATATTCATGTCATAAGCAACATTGTTTCAAATGTGACTTTAACCAAAGATAATTCCCATTAAAAGCTCAATTTATGCATAGCTTATTAAACCCTTTTTACAGATTACAAAATATCTGACTAGGAATTGAATTCCAATTCGAGATCTTGAACCATGAAGTTGCCCAAATAGGTTTAACATATATCTTGGGATTGTAATCATGTTAATTTTGAAGTTTTTATTCATTCCCAAGCATAAATATATTACATTCTTAGAATTCATATGATCAGTGTAAATTTAATTTAAAATGCACATCATCTTGAGATCATTCTTATTTTAATAACCTTAGAACATTCTAAACTATAATTATCAAATCTTGATTCAATCATAAACACATAGACCAATTAGAATAATAACAAACTACTAGTCCATTTCTTTTCAAAAATATTAATCACATTATCAATATTAATCACAAGATACAATACAAAAGAATATCAACCAATATCAATCACAAGATACAATCCAAAAAAAATCATAGTCAATCCATCTGCTCCTCCTTTTTGTCAATTATAAAAAGAAATCACAAAAACTGGCATAATAATTCATATTATCATTGTCAATTTAGAAAAAAATGTCAAACCAATGCGAATCATCCATATACCACTCCATCAATCCGAGCATAGCAGGTTTCAAAAATACATAGTAACCTCACTAAAAGTCCTCTAAAAAAAATTCCTAAGAGAAGTATGTGTGCCCTTTCTTTAACTTAGACATTGGGACCTTGAGAAGGGACCAATGGATCCTGTGAATCAATTATAATAGACTCCCCTTGTGTAGACATAGACATGATAAGCTCCCCCCAAGTGGTAGCCTGTGTAGTGATGATCTCATCAATCATAAATGTGAGCTTTGGATCTTGGATGGTAGAGTAGATGTGGAAGTTATGGGAGATATAGAATGTGGAATCCCAAAATGTAAGAGAAGCATGTTCGGCTTCTTTTCTATTCTCTGCATGTGAGAATCCTATGCTTTCTTAAGCTCTTTTACTTCCTTCTTTACTTCCTTCACTCCCAATGATAATCTAGTGAATGTTGAAGATCTAGGGGTAGGCGATGTAGGTGGAGACCTAGAGGATGATTAATCTCTCTCAGTAATAGGGCTTACTTGTATTATGTCTCTCCTCCCGCGCCTCTAGCTCATCCTTCCCCTGAGAATGATCTTTTTGAACCTAACCCTCTTTAATTAACTTGATTTTGATAATAAATGTGATTAAACAGCTAAGTTTTGTTGATGAGGAAACATGTAAGTGAAAAGTTAAGGTATTGACAAGTTACATTCCCAAGTATTGTAGAGATAAATGAATAAAATAGGTTAATTATATTAGGAAAGTAACTTCAGAGTGATGGATAGCGTGTACAAGATCACATCAAGTTGAAATCCACCACAATTAAGATTTTAGAGGAAGAATAACCTATAAATGCTCTAAGAAAGATAATTATGAACTTAGAAAAAGAGAAACAAGTTTAGAACATATAGAAGCCTTCAGAAGATTTGAAAATCAAGTCTGAAAGCACAAGTACTATGTTTGAAGCTTCAGAGTATCTTTAGAAGATGCATCAGATGGTAGACATAAGCTTCAAAGGTGAACTTCAAGTCTAAGGATCTTGGAGGGTAAGTTAAGAAGATGTGGAAGTTGTCAAAAGGTCTGAAAGCTTCAGAACAACTTCAGTTGAAGATTTCAATGCTTCAGAGGTCAGAAGGTACAATCATAGTTTATTTAGAATCAAGAAAGCCTCTTCAGAGTATGCTTCAAATGATGAACACAACCTTCAAAAGGGAACTTCAGAACTTGAGATATTAACTTCAGAAGATTTGAAGTGCATTGCTAGAATAAAGTTCAAACTAAGATGAAGCTCAGAAGATTTGAAAGAAAACTTCAGAAGCTCTAAAATTAAATGCGGCAATGGCAACTGATTGGCACCTGACCTTTAGAAGATCTGAAGTTTAACTTCAAAAGTTTTAAAGCAGGCTTATAAGGTAGATTATGTTGAGTGTAGAAAATGTAATCTAAATGGTTAAAAATTACCAAAAGTAATCATTAATAGCTAAGAGCTCTTCCAAGAGTATGAAAAGAGGATTCAAATCACTAAAAGAGTTAGTTGAGTGATTTAACACAAGCATTTACAAAGCATTCAAGTTTTGTTTCAAAGTTTCAACTCCATCTGCGTTGAACTCTAACAATGCATTCAAAGCAATATCTGCATTGAACATGAAGGAGTTTGAACTTATTGCTTTCATTGTTACATCACTTATTAGCTTATATTTATTTGTGTACAAAACTACCTAAGTAAGAAGTAATTACTCTATACAAATTTATTACTGTCTTATATTTTTACAAGCAAGGGGCTTGCAGAATGATAGAGTTTGCTATAACAAGTAGGGAAGACTTGCTAGGCTCATAAGAGTTAGTTGGTGAGCTCGAAAAACCAACATGTGTAGTTGATCAGTGTATTGATCAATGTTAGTGGAACTTGAGTACAATAGAAAAGATTGACTCATAGAAGCAGAGTAGAAATCCAGGTTAGGTGGAACCATTATAAAAATCAGTGTCTAAGTGTGCTGCGTGATTTCCTTTATTTCAGTACCATTGTTTTAATTTAGCCAAAATTTTTAGAAGCTCAATTAACCCCCGCCCGCCCCCCCCCCCCCTCTTGAGCTATCGTAAGTAAGGGACCAACAATTGGTATCAGAGCAAGCTTCACTTGTTAATCTTAAAAACTGAGTTATATAACCTATGAAGTGATCCTAATGGCTAGTTATTTCCACAACACACCAGCTAAGGACAGTCTACAACCAAAACCCCATTCTTTGATGAAACCAATTATGGGTGCTAGAAAATGCGAATGTAGAATTTCATGATAGCCACAAATTACTAGTTGTGGCTTACAATAAAAAATGGAAAGGTTGTCCTAAAGATAAATACATCGCTAAGGACACATAGGCAATAGAATGTTATGAAAATACAAAGAGTTGCTTCTATTGCGCACTTTCTCCCTCAAAATTTAAGAAGATTTCCTCCTATGATTCCGGTAAGGAAATCTAGGACAAGTTACAAGTTGCACATGAAGGTACTAACCAAGTTAAAGAAACTAAAATCAACCTTCTAGTGCAAGAATATGAATCCTTCATCATGAAGGAGTCAAAGACAATTTTTTAAATGTTTGGAAGATTTCAGAAAATCACAAATGGGCTGAAGAATTTAGGAGAAAAATATGAAGAGCCCAAGCTAATGAAGAAAATTTTAAGATCTTTACATAGGCATTGGATGCCTAAGGACCTAGACAAATTGATAGTAGAAGAGCTCATGGGTTCCCTCATGACCCATGAAGTTCTAATGAAGAAAAAGATTCTGGAGGAACCAAAAGGAAAAAGAGACATAGCTCTAAGAGCAAATTTAGAAGATGATGACTCTCAAGGAGAGGCACCAACAAGTGGTGAAGAAGATGAAGACATGACAATGATCATTAGAAGGTTTAAGACCATGCTTAAGAAGAAGAAATTTGGAAGTAACTCCAAGAACTTCAGAAACAAGGAAAAGAAGAAGGAAGTTCCAACATGTTACTATTGTAGTAAGCCAGAGCATATGAAATTTGATTGGTCTGAGCCAAATAAGAAACACTGAGATCAATAGAATAAAAATTATAATTCTTACTTTGACAAGAAGAATAACAACTCCAACAATCAAAATAGGAAGCAACAAAAGATTCTAGAAGAAAAAGAAAGCAATGGCTATATGGGAAATGTAGGAGAATATGATGCAAGAAAACTTGAGTGAAGCTGAGGAAGAACATGAAGCACAACTCAATACACTCCCACCAAGGAGAAGAAATTAGGAAGAACCTTACACAGGCATCAACTTCATGAACATCCATGAAGATAAGGTAAACTCAGAACCTAAAACTTTTAGTCTTGAAGAAGCTCTGGAAGAATTGTATTCAAACTTCAAGACTTTAAAAGATAAGCATAAGGAAACCAAAAAGGATCTTGATAGAATGACCATTGAATGCTCTAAAATGAAAGAAGAAAACTCCAGGCTCAAGATTAGCCAATGTACCAATAAAGAACTTGAGCTAAAAGATTAGCCAATGTACTAATGTACCAATAAAGAACTCCAGGATCTGGATCATATGATCCAGAGCACTGAAATTCATGATTTGGAACTCAAACTCTCAAGAATTAATGAATAATAAGCTCAGATAATATAGAACTCTCAAGAATTAATGAATAAAAAGCTTAGACAATATGGCTTCCCTACATAAAAACCAACATAAATTTCATATAGAATTCTCAAAAATTAATGAATAATAAGCTTAGACAATATTCAATATAAGTGAATAAAATTTACTTATAAAATACCCCCAAAATTATCAAATTTCTAGTCCTCGAGCAAAGAGAAATTGAAGAGAATGAATTTTCAAGACAACAACAAAATTACACTTTATGAATTAGTTAAGATAATCTCTCTCAAAAATCAAGACTATGTCAGATAAATTACACATGTACACATAACTCAGAAGTCATTTAAAACACTTGCCAAGTAATCTCATGAAACTCATGCATCATCAATCTCTTTGTGAAGTGAAATTATGTGTGTGCTTTATCAACCTTATGCTACATGCATGCTTTTCAATCAATAATATGCGATTTAGCAATTCTAATGATCACCATAAAATATTCCATAGGCTTGCTTTTCATAATCCCTCTCCACTAATGTAAAAAAAACTCTATCTACTTGGATCAATAGGTCTTTGTTAAGCTTATAATGGAGCCTTGGGTTTAGCTAATAAAAGAAAAGTAATATGGATTCATAAAGTAAGAGATCATAAGTGAATTTATGCATGAATGTTCACTCTCTTTACTTTTTGTTTGCTCTTCTCTTTCTTTTTATGGGTTGTATTACTACCACACTTCAAACTTATTTTTTTTTGAGTTCATTGGGATGCGATTCCCCCAATTGAAGGATTAATTCTTATTGATTATTTTCTTTTTATCCTTTTGCTCTTCCTTTAGGCATTTTTCTTTTTAATACCCCTAAATTTATCTTCTTTTGCTTTACTCATATCTCTTTAACAACCATGTGTATAGAACATGTCTCTTAATAGGTCAAGCATAGTTTTTAGGCTAAAAGGGCTAGATGATAAAGCTAAAGGAAGAAAAGTCAAATGGTGGTCTTTTATATGATTTGCATATGCCTTCCATTCATGAAGGCTCATTAAGGACACTAGTAACATGACTGTACTAGGTCAGCTTGAAAGGCTTAAATTGATTAAAGATTGCCTAACTCATCTCCAAGTAAACATGTTATCTAGAATTTTGCTTTGAGGGATAACCAAAAAAGTTCTAGCATGCTCATGTAAATAAAAATATATCATTGAATTCACCACATTATCAACTAATCCACATATACTTCACATAATTATAACATAATGTGTTCAATAAAAAGTTTCATCATTCATAAAAAAGAAAGACTGATCACAAGAATCATTAAATCACGAAGTAGTACCTATCTTTCCTCCTAAATCATGTGCAATGACAATAAAAAATTGAGCATAAATTAATGATTATCAAGAGAAAATTAAACTAAGTCATTCAAATTCACTAATTTTGCACAATTGTTCTTGGATTTGCTTGGCTAAGTTATCAAAATGTGAAGCTATTGAGGACATTATACCTAATTTCAAAAACAATTTAAAAAGTTTGCCTAAAATTGACTGAAAATCCTCAAATACCACCAAACTTAAACCAAACATGGTCCTCAATGTTAAAAATAAGGCATAACGGGGAAATAAACTTCCTTGTGGGGTGTTTTCTCCTTCGATGGTGTAGGAAGGTTTTTGTTGATGGTGTGCACAACCTTTTGAATGGATCATCTGCATTAAGAAAAATCAACTAAAAATTAAATTGATAAACTAAACTAAGCTAATGAGAATAAAAAAAGTAAAGGAAAAGTTTGACAGCGTGGGTTGCCTCCCAAAAAGCACTTTGTTTATAGTCTCAGCCCAACTACGGTCTCCTATCTTTCCAGTGAATTTTGGCTTTTTGGTGCACTAGTTCTTTAAATCTAGGCATTGGTGTTTGAAAATTTTCTGATACACCCAGTTGATAAGCATTATTGATTAATTTAGTTTCATCTAAATCAAAACTATCAAATTATAATGCTTCTAATTCTTTCATGACCTTTTTATGAAAGCTCTTCAATGTTTCTATCACCTATATAGATTTTGAAGCAATCATTGCTCTGATTGAACTTCACTTCTTCATCATAGATATGTAGTAACTTTTCTTCCTCTCCACCTATAAAAGAAGAAGAAATAATACTAGAAAGAATGAATCATTGTCAAAAAATGCATACCTTAGAGATTTGGTAATTGCTTCAATTCCACATTAGCTTTTACTTCCACTACCGATGATTCTTCTTCAAGTGCTTCCACCTTGCTGCTAACCTTCTCTTTTGACAATGTTTCCATAGTCAAGAAAATCTCCATGACTTCCTTAGAACCTGTCATATCTTGACTAATAGAAATTGCAATATACTTTTTCACTGGATCTTGAACAATTCATCAGGAAAAACAAAAGTTACACAATCGTTATCCAAAACCTCAATCCTTTTGCACGATTCTTCTTAACTGGACAATCTAAAGCACAGGAAATGTTAAGCCATACCTCATCTTCATTAACTATCAAGGTTAACTCACCTAGCTAAACTTCGATTAAAGCTCATCTAGTCACCAGGAATGGTCTCCTAAGAATCAGAGGTACTTCATGATCCTCTTCCATGTACAATAACACAAAATCCACTAGAAAGATGAATTATTTACCTTACCAGCATATCTTCTATGATTCCCCATGGATAATTCAGAGATCTACCAATTATAGTATAATGGTACTTGGCTTCACCTCTCCCAATCCAAGTTTTTGAAAAATCGATAAAGACATTAAATTAATAGATGGTGAATCACATAATGCCTTATGAAACAAAGAGTTACCAATAGTGCAAAGGATGGTGAAACTCCCTAGATGCTTCAATTTTTGTGGAAGCTTTCTTTGCAAAAATAGCACTACATTCCTCTGTCATCTTCACTGTCTCAAACTCTTCAAGCTTCTCTTCTTGGACATGACTTCCTTCATGAACTTGGCATAGTTAGGCATTTGCCTCAAAGCCTCTGCAAAAGGAATGTTAATGCACATTTTCTTAAAAATTTCCAAGTATTTGCTAAATTGCTCATCAATTTTCGTCATTTGAAATTTTTGAGGAAAAGTAAGTGGGGGTTTCAAAATTGGTGGATTATCATGAAATGTAATTGTCCCTGGTCTGTAATCTTCCCTTTTTGACTCTCCATTCTTCTCCTCATCTTTTTTCCTTTATGCAGAATCTTGATCTATTAATGTTGGGAATGATTGTGGCTCATCCTGCTTCTTTGGAGATTCCAATTCTTTGCCACTCCTTAGTGTTACTACGTTGCACTGCTCCTTTGGATTCTTCCTAGTGTTGCTTGGAAAGAAACCTTTGCTAAGATTGTTGATAGAATTTACAAGTTGACCAATTTGAGTTTCCAAATTCTTGAAAGATGCATTCATATTTCCCATATGTGTCTTAAGGCTATCAAGTCTCACTTCAGTTCTGTCATATCTTGCTTCACTCTTAGCTAATCTTGCTCGACTTTTAGTTACAAGGGAACTCAAAAGATCTTTAAGTGGTAGTGTTTTTTTGTTGAGTGAGATTGATGTGGAAGTTGAAAACCAACAGGAGGGTTTATGGCATTCCTAGGATTCCTATAAGAGAGATTCTCATGATTTCTCCATCTTGAATAATATTGATTTGGTTGGTTATTTCCATGAAAATTGTTATAGTCTTTGTTATTTACATATTGCACCTTTTCCCTAGATTGGTCTGCATCCATGTATGATTCAATTGAAGAAGAAGAATCTCCAAAATTTAACACTCCCTTTGGTGTTGAATTGGCTAAGGCTAATTGGTGAGTCAGCGACGACGATTGTGCAGTAAGAGCTATGGGTTGATCCACTTCATAACGGTCAACAACTTTCCTTACCATATTTCATTCATTAGGCCATTTGAAAAGTTTTGAATGCCATGTCTTTAAGTAAAGCATAGGCATTTATTGCAGTTTTTCCCATTAGTGAATCTCCAAAAGTAGCATCCACTATCTTCCTTATCTGCCCATTCAATCCATTGTAGAACAATTGCATTTGAAGCCAATCAAGAAATTCATGTTGAGGACATCTTCTGATTAGATATTTGAATCACTCCCAACATTCATAGAGTGGCTCAAAATCCATCTATTTGAATTGACCTATTTCACTTCTAAGTTGGGCTATTTTAGCAGGAGGGAAGAATTTTGCTAGGAATTTTTCAACCATCTCATCCCATATGGTGATGCTCCATGGCTATAGACTCTACACCCAACATCTTGCTTTGTCCCTCAAATTGAAAGGGAACAACCTCAATCTGATGGCATCGTCTAAAACACTATTCATCTTCACATATCACTTATCTCTCTGAACATTGCCAAGTGAATATCTGGATCTTCACTTAGAGAACCCCCAAACTGATTTTTTTAGACCATGTTGATCAAAGCGGACTTTAATTCAAAATTATTGGCATTGATTGCTGGACGAGTGTGACAGAATAGTTATCATTGACCATGGGCTTAAAGTAATCTTTAATTGCCCTCTCCTGTGATTGACCAGCCATTGTGCTTGATTTGGCTCACCTTGCTTTTTTAATTCCTCAAAGTATTATTTCGATCTCTGGATCAAAAGGAATTAGATCAAGCACTTTAGGATTTTACATGCATTATCAAGAAAACAAAATGAAAATAGTTAGATAAGAGTGAGAAAAGAAAAGTAAAAAATAATAATCCAAATTAAAACTAAAATTATTGTGTAACAAATTAGTGAAAAATTAAAATAATAATAGTGCCTGACAACAATGCTAAAAACTTGTTCGCTGCAAATTAAAACTCTATATTGCTATTGTCTTCCTTTTGCTTGCACCCAAAAACCCTCGATCTTGAATTCCTTCATGCCAAAGATCCACATCTTACATTTTCCCCTTTAGATTACCCCAATTAGGGTTATTTTACATGTCCCTACATGTTTCCAATTGTTCCTTGCACAACAATATTAAAAATTGGTAAAAATAATGCAATCTTTTGCAATGTAGTGGTGTAGTAGTGCCAAAAGTTGCCGCCCAAAATGTGCACTTGACACCTTGTTTTTAGCTTTCCTTCTTGCAGCTTCCTTATCCTCTTCTCTCCATGTTTAGCTCCACTTTTCTTCACTTTCTAATTTCCTACAAACACACAAAAACCAATATAAATTTCACATAGAATTATCAAGAATTAACCAATAATAAGCTCAGACAATATTCGATATAAGTTAATAGAATTCACTTATCACAAGTCCAAGGCAAAGAACAATTCCGTTAGAAAGACCTTGACATCCACCTTATTGAAAACAAAATTTGAGAAGAAAGGTGGACAACCTCAGAAGAAAAAGCCCTATAATTTTGGAAGGAAACATGAACCCAAACAGAACCAGATTTGGGTTCCTAGAGCAGTTGTAAAGATTGTAAATGTAACACATGATCCAAATGATAGATTAGTGGCAACCGAGAAGCAATGGGTACAAAATTTCTTTGCCACTAACTCACTTGGACCCATTCCAAAATGGGTACCAAAAATTAAAGCCTAACCTTGTCTATGCAAGTGTGCTTAAGAGCCATAAGAAACAGCACATGGTACATTGACAGTTATTATTCAAGACACATGATAGGGGAGAGGGAATTATTCATAGAGCTCAAAGCAAAGAATGAAGAAATAGTTACCTTTGGTGACAATGGGAAAGGTAGAGTGGTTAGGATTGGTAAGGTTGACTAATCTACTACAATTTCGAATATTTTTCTTGTAGAAGGATTGAAATATAAACTTTTGAGTGTAAGTCAATTTTGGGACAATAGTTATAAGTTTATACTTGAATCTCAAGTCTGTTTAGTATTAGGTAAGTCAAACTTAGTTGCAGTACTTGGAAGAAGGCATGGAAATGTATAATGGTAGATCTATGTGATATCCAAACCAACTATCTTGTTATAAGCAATATGAATCCTTGTTGTGGCATAGAAGATTAGGACATGCCAACAAAGATATAATTAAAAAGATGTATAATAAAATCTTTTTGTTGGCTTGCCAAAACTAAAATTTGATAAAAATGAGTTGTGTGGTGCTTGCTTAAAAGGAAAGTAAGTAAAAGGATCTTTCAAATTACAAAAAAAAAGTATACACAACTAAGCCACTTCATTTGCTACACATTGTTCTTGTTGGATCAACAAAATTGGGAGTCTTGAAGGGAAACATTATGCATATGTCATTATAGATGACTATTCAAGATTTACCTGGATAATGTTTCTTGCATCAAAAGATAAGGCTTTTTCATTCTTTAAAATCTTTACTAAACATGTGCAGAATGAATGAAGCTCTTATATTATTACCATAAGGAGTGATCATGGTGGAGAATTTGAGAATCAAAATTTTACTACTTTTTGTGAAAGCAATGGTATACTTCACACATTCTTTGCTCCAAGAACACCCCTAACAAAATGGAGTAGCTGAGAGGAAAAATAGATCCTTATAAGAGATAGTAAGGACAATGTTGAGTGAATATGATTTGCCTCAATATTTTTGGGTTGAAGTAATGAACCCCGCATGCTACATTATAAATAGAATCTATGCTAGGCCAATACTCAACAAAACTCTATTTGAATTGTATTATGGCAAAAAGCTAGACATTTTACATTTTCATACTTTTGGTTGCAAATGTTTCATTCTTAACAATAGTAGGTATTTTCCTTGGATATTCCATTATTAACAAGGCATTTAGAGTCTACAACTTGAGAACTAGAATTGTTGAGGAGTTTGTCCATGTAAAATTTAATAGAAGTACTAACCCTTCAAGGAGAGGTAGTGATTTTCATGATGGGATAGGTGGACTCACAACAACTATGGAGAAGATGAATCTACAAGACAAAGAAAAAGAAACTCACAATCAGAGACAGTACTAGATGAAGATGAACTATCCATAAAGAGGTAAATGATGAAGGTAACAATTTCCTTCCTAGATATTGAAAGTTCATGCATGTTAATTCTGAACACTAAATAATTAGTGATATATATGATAAAATTAGAACTAGATCTTCATATCACCAAGTATATGGTAATTTTGCCTTTATTTCAAAACTAGAGCCAACATGCATTGAACAAACTTTAGAAGATGAAAATTGGATCATAGCTATGCAAGAAGAGTTGGACCAATTCAAAAGGAATAATGTATGGACACTTATTCTAAGACAAGATCACCAATCTTTTATAAGAACTAAAAGGATCTTTAGGAGCAAATTAGATGAATCTGGAATAGTACTAAGAAAGAAGGTAAGATTAGTAGTAAAGGGGCACATTGTCAAGAAGAAGAAATTGACTTTGAAGAGTCACATGCCCCTATTGCCTATTAGCTTTTGTATCTTTTATGGATTTCAAGCTATATCAGATGGATGTCAAAAGTGCATTGTTAAATGGATTCATAAATTAAGAGGTGTATGTGGAACAACCCCTCGGGTTTGAAGACTTCAATTAGCACAATCCTCAACCCAATCTTTCCTTACCCATCACCACAAAACCCCATCTCCTATTAGATCCACTCACCCTTCTTCCACCCACTCACCTTCCTAATCTCAAACAAAAATTCACTCTCCTCACCAAACTAACCAACCCTCAAATCCTCTGTAACACCTATGGTGTTGAAATTTGGGAGAAATTCTTTGCATTTTAGTAAAGTGAGAAATTGAAGTAATACATAGTGTTTTATAAAAAAAATTGTTATGGAAAATTGAATTTAACAAAGAGAATGACTTCATTAGTAGTTTTGAGTAAAAAAGAACTTAAGTGTTGATTTTGAATAAAGTCATGTATATGACTTGAATGGCTAATGTAGCATGATTATTGTTTATAATGTGATGTGCATGAGATATTAAATCAAAATTTTGAGATAATTTTGGAATTTTGAACTATTAAGTTGAAGGTTATGTGAAAAGAACTCAATAGGTGAAATTGAGCAAAAGCATGTATTTGAGTTATATAAAGGACCTAAACTAGTCATTATGTATATTGTAATATGTGTGAAACATTTGTTTGAGTTTTGGATGCAACTTGGAATGAAAATGGCATATGGAGTTATTTGTGATAGAAAATTTAGTTAAAATGAACTAAGTAGGTGATTTTTGACAATTGACCTCAAACGAGATGAACAATAGTATGAACATAATTTGTTTCATGTATGTGATGTGTTGGAAGTAATTATTTGGAGATTTGAAGTATTTTATACAAAATGGGGACCATGGCGATCTTTCATAAGTGTAAAAGTTGAATCTAGACAAAGGGGATAATTGTGACTGAATTTTGACCTGGATAATGACCTAATTTGAAAAAGTGTTCAACATAGAAGTTGTAGATCATGAAATTATAACTTAATTTAGATGTCGTATGAGGAAGTTATGACTAATATACTAAAGATATTCCAAATGAAAAAAAAATAATGAGATGAATGTTATGGGCCAAATTTATGGAGCTTTTTGGCATGTTTGTGTGATGATTTAGAAAAACTTATTAACATAGTAGTTATATCCCTTGAAGTTAGCTTTCCAATTCCTTAAAAATGAGGTCATTTGTACATCATATGTAAAATTTATGCTTAAATTACTAGCAGTGTATTGGGGTAGTAGGTTAATGTCGCTACATAGGAATTCAATGTCATGACACCTGTGTCATGACACAAGTTTTCTTTATCATGACACTGGGTAACCAGCAAAGTCTGTGTCATGACACAAGTTTTCTATGTTGTGACACAGGCCAGATGGTATGCCAGAGCATCGAAAAAATATAATTTTATAAGTCCTCTTTTGGCCCATTTGATTCATTTATCTTCTTCCCTTCTCCTTGGCTCTAGTTCCCACGTCCCAACTCTTAAAACCCAACCATTTAAACCCATGTTTTTGATAATTTCAGCTAGAAACCTTGTAGATTTCCATGAAAAAAAACCTTGATTTGGCGAATCAAAACTCAGACCTTTTGTCATTTGGGCATGTTTCCATGGCTAGAAACCTTAGTGAGCGTGACCTATGGATGATTGGGAAGACTTGGGAATGGAGATGGGTGGAAGATGATCGTCGAGTTTGGAAAACAAGGTAAGACTCATTATTTTCATTGAATTCACTTGATTTTTGATTCAAGGGTTTGAACGCAACTTATGTACAATGATTTTAGGGAAGATGATAGGGTTTATGTTATTGTAATCATGGGGTAAATAATATAATTATTTGATTTTAATGAATTAGGCATTAGAATTCATGAAATTGGTTTGCTAGGGTTTTAGTAAATAGTAAAATTTGAGGAAATTTGTGAATTAGGCATGAATACCATGGGGGAAATATGAAATTCATGATTTATGATATTTTGGGACTTATATGGAATGATTTGGACAAATGGAATTGAATTTATGGCTATGCCCTCATTAAGGGTTAATGAAAATTTTTGTGTTTGAGCCATATGAGCCACAAA
>JAYJMB010088509.1:0-10276 GCA_036873735.1 Pouteria campechiana | reverse complement strand
TAGCAACTTATTCAAAAAAGAGTAGGAAATATGTGGGAAGATATCAAGTGTAAAGCAAGCATTCGTTCTACCTGCTGCTTTGAAGATGTGTGTGAATTGGTTTGGGTGAACCCAACCCCAATCCTATCAAAACAAATTTCAAGCCAACTATAACGCTAATACTACTTATAAAAACCTCATACCAACTCAAATCCAACCCTTAAAGAGGAGTTAGGTTAGGGTTGAATTCGGGTGAAATAATTAAGTAAATATTTTATGTTAATGACAGCATAAAACCGTCTAGTGAGACTCATAATCGAAGGTGTTTAAAATTTTGCCACTAACCTATACGCTATGAACTCTAGATATTACCCTGCCGAGAATGAGCACCAACGGCTGGTAGGATAAACCTGAGCTCTCCATCAACTGACCAAGGGTCCATTTTTTTCTCTTTTAAGACAAACTGACCTAAAGATCATGCAATTTAGGTGGGCCACGACACTTCTGAGGTTGGGGGGTGGGGGAATATATATGAGTGCATAGATACTTGCAAAAAAAAATAAAAAATAAAAAATACACACACCTGTAGGAGATTCATGAGAGTTTCCATGGTAGCAGTTTTGTCCGGCCCGATCTCATATGACCTGATCACGAAAATCTGCCTGTAAACAAACCTATCTTCCGCGAACCTCCCAAGCTTGTATGCATGCAGGGGCTCACTTCCATTCACCAAGCCGATGGTCGACGTCCTCAGCGGCCGGCCATCATTCCCATCAATGCCATTCACTCTTCTTCCATTGACTCTGTCCACGCTTTGATAGTTATTGCTGCTGCTCCTCACACACAAGCTCTTCATCTCTCTCTTTCCCCTCCAACGTATGCCGCCCACCTTTGTGTCTTCAGTTGCATTTCCGCTTCCTGCAGCATGTGAAACGCCACGAAAGCGCAACGCAACTTTCCCTGTGGCCGCCATGGGAGGGTTATCGTACCTTAATGATGTGCCCCACAAAAGGAGAGCATATGGGTGTCACGGTACGTACTAAGTCAAAAGATGGGAGGTGATATTAATGGGGAAGAAGGGGCGGACAGAAAGGCATGGAAGGAAAGACTAACTTGTTTGGGGGAATTTAGAGACTGCGAGATGTGCAGCTCAACTACTTGGAGGCGTGGTGGAAAGGGAAAAAGGAGCAAATCATTGTATTTTCTCTCTCTCTCTCTCTCTCTCTCTCTCTCTCTCTCTCTCTTTCCATTGATAGACTACACGCAATGGTAGAGATTTGGGTGGCGTTTTATTACGCTTCAAATGCTATAATAATAGCAAACAGACGGAGGCCCACCCATTTTACGTCACCATTCAAATTTGGCCATTGACGTTTTTACTTGAGTGAGAGAAATAAGGAATTCCATATGAGAGAGAGAGAGAGAGAGAGAGAGAGAGAGTTGAGAAAATGGTGGTAGATCACCTGCCCTCTCCTACTTCGTCCCTTCTGGGAGGCAAAAAGTCAAAATTTTATCTTTAGGATGCTGGGGTCTTCTGGAGTCTAGACTGGGCCATAATTCAGGATGGTAATACTGGGCACATGTTACAAGCCCACTTTTGAGTTAGCCGACCCACCCCGCCTATAAGAAATCCATTTTCATGACACATGGAATGACTAATTACAATTTTGGAAAATTCACATTAAAGATTTATATGGTACTTGGCTATTTGTAATACTAATGATTTTCCTATTCGTTCATTAAGTCATGATACGTTCTTTAAGAATATACTAATTTACGAACTTCATGATGGAATTTCATTAGTCACTCCTTGATGTTCTCACCGAATGGGGGCCACTTATTCATTAATGGCCTTAGCCCTCCTTGGGCGACTAAGCCTTCGGCAAATTCTCCAGCCCAATCCCAGTATTTCCCTTGCAAAGCTAGACTCATTGCTTGTCTATTTAGAGCTTGCGGTTTGCGTCGGCTTCATCCCATGACCATCCAATCCAATTTATTCTCGTTAGGAGTCTAACCAAAATTTAAACTCGATGTCAAAAGTACGACAGATGATTTGATCGATCACTTTGACAAATAAGGGTTGTCCCCCCACCCCCACGATAGCTATTACTTGTTTTTGAATAGTAGCTATTGGATCAGGGGAACAAAAGAACAACAAAGCAATACAGACCTTTCACTCTTTCTACTGTTGGCATGGTGGGGGAGTGGTAAATACTAGGAATATTGGAAGATGTGGTGTGTTGAAACCTCGGCCAAGAGAGAATTGGCCAGTGACTGGTTCTCTGTCCAACTAATTTAACTGTTTGGTCTGACTGTTTTAACTTGTTTAGCTTTTGATTTTTTTAAAATAAGAGAATCCATATATAAGAAATTGAACCGTATATTTTAAGATAAAAATATGCGATTTTTATCACTAGAATTCAACCTTTAATTTACTTTTTTATTGCACAACCGTACGTCGTTAAAATAAAATTTCAAAATGGTTGTTGCATCAGACCGTAGCTGGAACGGTGTCAGACCATCAACATGATTTAACATGCTATCCGATGAAACTAAACCAGCTACAGCAAAATTGGGATTTACTTAGTTGAACAATATTTCATTATTTAAAAGTTTGATAGCCAGTCAATATCTATCCATCCAAGGTGAGGTAGGCTCTACATGCGACCTGTAAATTACACTTTTACTTGTATGCCACATTTACCGTTTCTAAAGTGCATGCCCGAGTAAATGCTGCACGCAAGGTTTATTCCATCTCCCCATCCCATTGGACTGTAGCTCACTTTAGACCATACCTCATAAGATAGTTGGGTTTGGATCAAATAAGGAATGGTCCAATAGCCCTAGTGCATAGAAGATTGTGGTTCACATATGCACCATATATAGATTCGCCCATTGTTTTTTTCGCCTTTTTTCTTAAATGAATAAATGGTGTTTCGGGTAATGAATCTAATACAAGAGTGGTTGGTATAGTGTTCATGTTTCCAAAAGTTTGGCATTGATGAGCATGCATATATAGTAAGTTTTAGGATGGTTGGAAGTTTGTGGTTGCACTCCGATGACGTGTCCATTGTTGGGCTTAACACACGGTGATTAAATATTAATCATGTTTTCTTAAGTATTTGCATTGATAGGTTAGGCATGTTGAAGTGGTTTTGAAAATCGCTACCAACTTGGACTCCATGTTAGGATATGTTATTCTAAATAAGTTTCCAAGCAAAGTATTTATGTGACGCAAATTAAGTTTTAAAATTGACTATAATAATTTTCTTTTATATTTTTATTACTTATTTAACTGCTTGCTGCTTGGGGATTAGACAGCAAGTGAAAGAAGCAAGCTAGCGCAAGAATGGTAATAGAGGAACTGAGAAATTATCCCAAAACTTTGTATATATATGCCTGATCTAAATGTAAAGATCATAGTAAGAAAGATAATTTTCAGCATTTTCTATTGGTATTAATACACAGATATTGTTTGAAAATTATCAAATATCTCCTTACTTTTTTGCCAATCTCGTACATCTAAACTTTTCAACGCTTTTCCCTGTCATAAATGTCTGATTCAAGACTCTAAGACTCTGATCTCTTTAGAGTCTTAGATGGATAATGAAGAAAGACACGACCAAGTATTGCATGAACTCTTGTGATCACATTTTTAAATGATCATCGAAATTCCCATCAAAGCATTTTACAGCAATATTCCAAAAAATGAGAAATTTTACCAAAGATGTTCAGCAGTGCACTTTAAACTAAGATTATCTTCAAATGGTGGGGTTTGAACATGCAACCAAACGCCCAGGCAATCTACAGTGTGCTGATTCCGAATTACAAAATCATCCATCGTGGGGTTTTTTCAAGTACCTTGTTTAGATCTTAACCGTCTATAAGGAGAGTGAAATCCGAACATTTAATTTAATTTAATTTTTTATTCCAAAAGAGGCTTGTTGGGGTGGGCGGTGTGTACAAAGCACTAGTTTCCCTCAGCCCCTAAGCAGCTTCAAACACTTGGCACGTGTCAACGATGTTGCCCCTCTATCCAAAACATGCAGCGTGGCTTGCGCGTTGGAGAAAGCGCGGATAAAACTTGTATTAAATTCCAAAGCCAGACAAAAAGCGTTAAGACTCTTCAAATCTTTCATCTGGACGGTGCTAAATCTCGGACGCCACGCCTAAGGCAGGATCAGATTCCGTCCTAGATGCTGAGACGTGTCCCCACCCCACGTTATAAGAAGCTTTCTCCTATCTCTTTTTAGTCCCACAAGCAACGGACAAGTATATGAATCATCTCCCCAGCTTCTCTTGGTTCAGTTGTCCGCAGGCACTCACAAAATCTACGATTTTGGACTTTTCTCCACTCAAGAACATATAGGATATGGGTCATTTCTGGAATTTCTGTTGCTTCCTCTATACACTAGCTGGGTAATTCTACAACACCCAATTCTTAATATCAAGAAAAATTGTTTTGTTCTGTTCTGTTCTTTTTTTTTTATTATTATTATTTCAATTCATTTAATGATGTGTTCATTTTCCATGACACAGCCCTACAGTGACGCTGCTATACCCCCTGTGAGTGAAAACTAAAAAACCCATGTCTGGTTTCTTGTATTTTGTGTCTGTTCTTCCCTGGTATCTGCTTGCGGGTTTCTGGGTGTGATTTATTTCTATGTATTCGATGGGATGAATGGCAGATATGCATCTGTTCAAGCGATCGAAAGCTTAACGAAGACAGACGATGAGCAGTGGCTAGCTTATTGGATTTTATACTCCTTCCTCACCCTGATCGAGATGATGCTCGAGCCTCTGCTGCGACTGTAATTCTTCTTTTCCCTCTTATCTTATTCGATGTCATCGCGCACACAGGCTATATCGCGAAACCTTTTGCTAGCTTATGCCCAGGGAGTTATTTACAATTTCCGGACGTGGAAATTTGGTCTATGCGCATGCGCCGGGTGTAACAGGAGCATTTTAGTTTTTTTTTTTTGTCGTACATGGCTGTGCCAACTTACGCTCTCAGCTTTTCTTACGGCCGACCCTTTTTTTTGGGCATGTTCGGTGCAAACATTTGTACGGATGGGGTGCTGACACGTGCATTTCGTTGGGGTGGTTGTGGTGCAATGGTTTGTAGGATACCGATATGGTACGCGGTGAAGGTCGCGTTTGTGGCGTGGCTAGTGCTACCGCAGTTCAAGGGCGCGGCGTTCCTGTACGAGACTTATGTGAGGGAGCAGCTGAAGAAGTACAGCTACAGATTAGAAAAAGGCCACAAAGGCAAAAACAAAGAAGGTGTGCCTTGATCGTTTTATTTTTATTTTGTTACTATTTTAATTTTTAATCGAGATTTCCCTATCAATGGAAGTTGGTGGACCTCGCATCGTGAATTCAGTAAATCTCGTCCGTTGGCTTCTTTGAATTGATCCATGCCGTTGGATTTTTTTTGCAGGGTGATCATGAGGCTTGCTTTGAGAAAAAACAGAACTGGTGGATGATGTGTCTCTGTCTGCTTTGAGTCTTTTGATTCCATTCTTTGCTGTGTATTAATTTGCTTTGGCACGTGCGTGCGTGCGTGCACGTGGCAGGTGTCATGTTAGTTAATGAATCGATGGTAGGTGTCATGTTGGTTGATGAATTGATGTAGACTTCTTTTTTTTTTTTGGCATGGGCCAGGTGATGTACACGTGTCTGATGCTGATGTGAAAATACAAAGATTTAATGCTTTATCTTTGCATCTAGAAAGTGCCCGAATGTGCTGCGAGCTTTTACCACATGAATCGGTTTAAGATTGTTAGGGCGGTGGGGTTGAGCACGTGGCGTTTGTTGTTTCGACGATAGTAATAAATAAGATTGATATTTGATAGTCGAATAAAGTCTCATCAAATCAGCAAGTTGCGCCTACGTGGACGGTAAAATTGCACTGAGATGCATTGAATCGAAGCCCAAGTTGCTGGATCCACTGAAATTGAGAAGAGGATGGGATTCGACAGGGTAGATCTGTTTCGCGCTTACCCAATGAGTGCAAGGATGCGACACTCAATTTACCTTTATCCTGTCTCTATGGGAAATGCAGGAAGGGAATCTAACTGATAAATTTTGTTTCTTACATTAAGATGATCAGTTTCATTTTAAAATTGGGGGTGGTTTGGGAATGATTTTTTATTTTTTATTTTTAATCTTTCGCACCTACTTTATTTTTTTTATCAATCATGAAATGTAAATGAGTCTTTGATTAAGATGATTTTTGTATGGTTAAATAAATTATCAATATTAAGTCTAATATTGAGATGTACTTGGGCTTGTACTACTGAATTAGGTTGTCATCCTATCGCCTGAATATTAGTCCCATCACTGCCAACATTAGGGATAGATGATATTTCGAGATAATAACAATAAAAATAAGACAATAGTTGAATGGTACGCGATAACTAGATAAACCCATCTTGTACTCAGAATTCCAACACATTGAGCAAAACTCCCATGTATGCGAGGATAACCATGTAGAAAGTAAAACAGCTAGCATTGACGAGTTTTCCATGGCAAAGAAGTGTAGAAAAAGGTCTGCACCGAAATGTATTGCAGTCGTCTAGCCAGCATGCATGGCCTGATTTTTCAACATTTCCTTTTCTTCACAAAGAAAGGCTTCCAGCGGGTTCCAAGCCCTTTCCCTCTTAGCATCGATTGTACTTTTGACAAAATAGAAAGGAGATAAGCAGCTATTGCATTGAGCTCAAACCCCGTTGCAAACCACAATGGTGAGATTCAAAGTCACATGGCTTGCCTGGAGTCTCGTCAATGTTTAGGTCGGAACCAACTGATTGGGTGAATGGGCCCAAGAAATTCTTTTCATATCAGGACACGCAGCTGGGCTAGAGTGCTCTGGTTGCATTCTTATTGTGGAAGGAGACGTAAATAAATGGCAGTAGTCGTAGAGTTTCTTCAGTTTTATTGCTTGGATGGTTGATTTGGGGGTGCAACTGGCATTGGGTTCAACCTAAACCGGAACAACCCAACTTGATTTGGCTAGAGTTCTTTTGGAATATTATTTTAAATTTAGACTAAAAAACTTAGAATTCGACTCAAACTGATTTTAAAACATGGTAGGATTCGGTTGGTTTGAGGCTTTTAGAAGACTGACCCAATTGCAACGCTTCATCAGTCTCTTCGATTATCATTCCCACAGCATGTGTTCCTAGGTTAGTATATATAAACCTAAGCTACAAAAGCCCATCTACTTCGATATCCCTATTTACCTTAGTAAAGAGATGAAAAAATGGAGAAAATTATGGCTTAGGGTTTCATTAGAGACAATGAGATTTATATACTTTACAATTGTGAGCCTATTCTAGTAACGTATAATCAGGACACTAATTGTTACAGCAAAAAGGAAAAGATACAAAATTAAGGAAAATTGCAATTATAATCAAGATAGAATTCTTTTATGATGAGTTTCTTTTATTGTGTCCCCCCAAGATGGAGCTCTGAGAGGAGAGTCTAATCTTGGTTTGTACAAGTTGAAACTAAACTTGAGAAAGTGGTTTGGTGAAAGTATTAACAAGTTGATTAGTTGAGGAGACATTAGCAACCCGAAATGTGTTACTTTGAACTTGCTCACAAATGAAATGATAATCAAGAATTGCACACATCATGCGTGAGTGGAAAACTGGATTAGCATAGTGATTCATAGCATCCACATTATCACAATAGATTATCGATTGATGGAAAAGAAGAGAACAAATCCATTGAAGTTTAGTTGTAGTTGTGGTAATAGATTGATATTTTGCCTCTGTAGAAGAGTGGGCAACATTGCGTTGTTTTTTAGAACTCCATGAGATAGGATTGCGACCAAGATAAATGAGAAACACCCTAATGAAAGTAAAATCATCTTTGTTACCTACCTAATCAACGTCAGAAAATGCTTGAAAGGTGAGTGGAGAGTTGTGGGATCAATAGTAGCTATGGGCGATTATGTAGGTTAAAATTAGTGGGTGAGGGAGAAGGGTGGGCGTTGGTACAAAGGATTTCGGGCACTATGGCACTCTGGTCTCGAGCAGCAGAGCGATTTTATAGGGATTTTGGCACCGCGGTGCCTAGGCTATTTGCCACATCTTGAGGAGTTGGGGGTGCAAAGGTTGAAACTACCAACATTGTGTCGATGATAGGGAGATAAGATACAATAATACACTAATAAGACACTATGTTAGAGGTCAAAAATCTAAAGATGACTGACGAGATGTGAA
The DNA here is from genome assembly GCA_036873735.1 of Pouteria campechiana. Taxonomy (NCBI): domain Eukaryota; kingdom Viridiplantae; phylum Streptophyta; class Magnoliopsida; order Ericales; family Sapotaceae; genus Pouteria; species Pouteria campechiana. Next base: position 2,066 of record JAYJMB010088509.1, on the reverse strand, counting down.
CAGAAAAGTAGACTCAACAAATTTGACGTGATATGACATATAAATATGAGAAGAAATGAGTTCAAGACACAAGTATGCACTTTGTGTATTAGAGTAACAAATGAAAATACATGGTGAAGAGTGAGAGGCAAGTTTGTGAGGAGTGTAAGGACGGAGCCATAGATAATAGAGACACCAAAAAATACACAGCTTATGATAGTTAAGAGAATCACCAAAGAGTTTAGCAAACAAAGATAGGAGTTGGAGTGTGGGAGTAGGAAGATGGTTAATGAGGTAGATTGCCATGGAAAAAGTATAAGACCAGTAAGACAGAGGCATGTAGGCAAAAGAAAGGAGAGACTAACCTATTTTGAGAATGTGACGGTGACGATGTTCAGAGTAGCCATTGTGTTGGTGTGTGAGGAAGGGCTGTTAAGTGAGATATACCATGAAGGGCCAAAAATGAGTCAGGGGCTTAATATTCTCTCCCATTGTTGGTGTAAAAGGTAATAATTTTTCTTTTGAAAAAGTTTTTATCCAAAGATTTAAACCAAACAAATATGTCACAAACACAGGGTTTTTGTTTGAGTGAATAAAACAAGATATACTTTGTAAAATGATCCACGAAAATGACAGTATTTGAAACCATCAACAGAGTGAATTGAAAAAATCTATACATCAGAAAATATAATTTCAAGCAGAGATGTAGAGACAAGAGATGAAACAAAAAATGGTAATTTGTAACTCTTGTTACTTTGACATGAATTACAATTAAAGTTCAAATTTGATGACTCTAACAACTCTAGACTGAAAATGAAAATAATATGCTTATATATAAACTATGATGAATGCCCTAATCTATGATGCCACATTGTTGGGGTAGATTTGACACTAAAGAAGGCGATTATTGAAGAAGATTTATCTAGAGAAATCAATCACTTATACACACCATCTTTAGTTCAGCCTTGCAAAAGAGTTATCCTTGTGTTGATATCCTTTGCACGAAAAGAAGTGAGTATAAATTTAATAGACATCTTATTAGGGTGGAAAAATTGAGAAATAAAAATAAGATTCTTTTTCATTGTGAAAACACAAAGACCATTATCTAATTTAGAAGTATGTGAGGGAGTTAAGAGAAATTTAGAATCGGTCTGGGTGATGGTAAGACCTATGCTATCTCCAATCACAATGTCATCAAACCCTTCATAAGTAGTGTGAAGGGAGAGATTGCTTAGATTAACGGTAACATGGTGCAATCCTCCACTATCAAGAAGCCAATTGGAATTATTTTATAGATTGTTGGTTACAATCTGAGTTTGTGGCTGCCATTGTCCCAGAGAGTGTGGTAGCCATTATGGAGAAGAACAAGGGTTTGATGGCAGTTGTGCAATTGGATGTGTTTGCCAAAAGACAGGGCACTACTTGACACTATGTCCTTGAACACTACACCTTTAACAATGCCCAAGGTAGGGTTTAGAAGGAAGGCAACCACCTTGGGTGTTTGGGGAGTAGTAGACCAACACTTATATATTCATGGTGGGCATCCATGGTGAAGATAGGCATTGATTGCTATTACCATGATTACCAGACTTTGGATGTGAGGCAGTAGGATTAACGGTTGCAAGAAGTGAAGGAGTAGATTGTTAATGTTGCAACACGAGCTCCTTATTTATTAATTTCTCATGCAATTCATCAAAGGAGATTGATGTTTCTTTACCATTAATCAAACGTGGGTTTCCTTTATTACTTATAACTGTAATCAACAAGATGTTATAAGAAATCAAAGCTCCAAATGAAATATTAACTGGTAATAATTATTATCCCATCTACCCACCTTTAATATTTGTAGGCTATTGGTGGGTTTTCAAGACCAAGCTTCAATGGGGAGGTAGTATTGATTGATTATAAAGTTATTGTAACTAATTGAGACTAGTAATTAATCTTGCTCTCAAGGCCACAAGCATACTAGAAGTCTCTTACTACTACCTTTATTCGCAAGTGGCTTACATTACAAGAAATTTGATTTTTAACATTCAAATATTTTATTGTAAAAATATTAAATTTCTTTGTTAAAAATTATTTATATC
>JAYJMB010088508.1:0-19325 GCA_036873735.1 Pouteria campechiana | reverse complement strand
ATGGAAAAGGAGTGTTGTAGCTTCGGTTGAAAAGTTACTTTCTAAACTAGGTGAAAAGTGAGCCACACATATTTTATTTGTATCTATTATTTCACCTGATCACATGGTTTAGAATATAATATATATCTATCTAATTAAAAATACATTTAATGATCTAGATCATGCATATAGCATGAAATAAATAATATATAATCATAACGTAATTTCAAAAGTAACCCTTTTCACATTTTTTTCACCTTGGCCCACCTGATTATTTGAATTGGGTGAATTTTTAACGTCAACCGTAAATATTATATTCTAAACTATAAGAACGGTTGGGATGATACGAATGAAATGCGCGTGTCTCACTTTTGACTCGGTAAGCGGGCTACAGATAAGATGCAGCCAGCTAGAGCGTCGAGGCTGTGTTGCAGGTGAATATTCCTCATTGAGTCACGTGACTACTGAATACCCGTACCAACCTCGTCAGTCACAATTGTGGGTTCAATCCAAGCCCTGTTTTCTCTCCCTCGCGCACTTGGGGTTGGACCGTTGCACCGTTCCATTCACGAGCCATTGAGCCCGGAGCGCGAGCCAACTACGAATTAAATGGGGTGGGCGTGAAGCTAGTGACAATGGCAGACATTTCTCACGCTCTCCTGAAACAGCCTCGTATCAGCTTACAAACTGAAAATCAAAAGCGTTATATTAGCTTTTGAACAAGTGTGCCTCTGATTGCAGAAGACAACACTTGAACAGTGTAGTTACATTTCGAGACCTCGTAAAAAGTGGCACAAACTGATAAAAAATAGTGGTACGAGAGTAACACAACCAATGCCACTATGCATCTAAGGGTGAGTTTGGTTGTGGACACGGAAATCTTTTTGCCTCTCTTTCGATGTCCCGTGATATTTTTAATCATCGGTTTTATTCTCTTTCCTTGCATCTTTCTTCACTTTCAAATTCAAAATGTCCACCTTTGAATGTCGTAGGGTGCATATGAAACACGTAAAGGATTATTGGTCCCCATCACATCATAAGTGGAATGAAAAATCATGATTAATTCGTTAGGCGCAGGGTTAGCTGCACAATGCAATGCAATGTCGTCATACACGGCTATTTCGAACGCTCTCCCGCGGCTTTGTGGCTGCTCGAGTGCTCATGATACAAATCACTTCAAACCATAAGCACCAAACGTTTCATTGAAATAACACAAGGCGCACGCAGCAAAGGCTTGATGTGGCGGTTCCACTGACCCATGATAGATTTTGAAAGCAACGAGGAGAAAATGCGTAGACGTGGCAAGGCGGGATCATGGGTCAATGCAGCTGAGGCATGCGGCCCCACGAGCGCTAGGGCATGGAAATCTACATGGTGGTCTTGTGGTCAATGGTCAATGGGCACAACGGTCCGATCACTAGGATTTTTGAAATATCGAACACTTGTAATGTGAAGTGGTCGTTGGGTTGATGACTTGATACAATGCCCAGGCGTGTCCGGTTTAGCAATAAAATCTAGATGTATGCTGAGCAGAGATTCTGCACTCTTCTAATTTCTCGTAAATCCATCCCCCAAAAGTGAAACGTCAGGATACCTTAGATGCGAAGGAAGAGAGAGGACCGAGAGCTCTACTTTCAGGGGCTGCTTTTCATTTCGAGCCAAAAATGACATTACCGGCGAATTTCGGGGGATTTTGGATACTCTGGGAGGATACTCAAGCCTACTGCAGATTTACGGGTCGGAACACAAGCATGTTTGACCATTTGGATCGGTGAAAGGCATTGGGGGTGCTTTTGGGCACGCCATCTAAAATTTCTGGCCTTTCGTTTTCTTCCCATGTTACCTTTAAATATCCTAATAATTCTACTGAAATGTTTAATCGTCGCTTTGTTTTTAATTTATTGTCTTTTAATATTTTTGCATTTAAACTGATCACAGCCGTCCAATTTACCTATCTGGGACCACCCTCGGTTGGGTCACCATAGATGGACCACTGTCGACGAAAAACTGAAAAAGCGATATTGGGGGAGCTTTTCCAATCAATCACCAGCAGCCGAATACGTTCAAAACTGGAGACTCCCGCACTTTAGCAGCCGGAGCTTGGAAGAGCAATGGCAACGTACCATTCCGTTCCACCCCTCTTCCTGGGACCCACTTTCCTCCGGTACTGATGAACTCTGGCCCCAACATGAACGGCCGATGATCGACCACACGTGCCATCTGACGGTTGCAAATGATCATACAGCACTTGCACGGCAATCTCGTTGGCTGCCGGGTTGCTCTTCCAATTTTCCCTCCACTGGATTTTAACATGAGATGTTTTATTCCACCAGCACTGACGGACTACCAGTACAAGCATTCCACTTTGCGTAACCCGGCTGAAACATCTGTACTTCTACTATTTACAAATTAACAAAAGAGAACGGTGCATTAACAACAAGGAGGGCTTCAATGTCAACTCGCTTTCCCACCTTTTTTACTCACCAGGGTCCAGTACAGACCATCGTTGCTTCTTCTTCGCCTCTCTCTCTCTCTCTCTCTCTCTCTCTCTCTCTCTCTCTCAGAAGAAGAAGAAGAAGAAGAAGAAAAACGGAGGCGGCGTTCGGCTCTCAGTTTGCAATCCATGGTTTCCGGCAAGGTCAAATCCGTGTTCGGTTTCCAGAAAACCCCTCCGCATCCCAAACAAGATAATCCCAACCGTCTCTCTTCCTGCTCCTCGTCCTCTTCCCCTCACAAATCTCTTCCTCTTCCTGTTCCGCCATCTCCTCCGAACAAGACCGTGTTTTCTCGTTCCTTCGGTGTCTACATCCCTCGCTCCACCCAAGTGCAGCCCCGCCCACCCGACGTCATCGACCTTGTCCGCCTCGTCGACGAGCTTCGAGAGAAGGAGTCTCGCCTTAGGACGGAGCTCATCGAGCAGAACCTGCTGAAGGAGACGGTAAAGATCGTACCTTTTCTCGAATCTGAGATTAGTTCCAAGAATGCAGAAATTGCACTGTCGGGGAAGAGGATCGAAAGCTTGGAAGCTGAGAATGCGGCACTCAGGCTGGAGATTGACGGCTTGAAGGATAGGATTGAGAGAGAAGTGGTGCAGAATGAGAAGAAGGTGAAGGAGATGGAAGATGAAATCGCAGAACTGAAAAAAGCGTTGGAATTGAAGGCGAGGATTGCAGAGACTGAAGAATGCTCGTCAGTGAATCAGCCGCAGAGACCGACGAAAAACGTGAAATCAAGCGACATTGATTCGATACCGGAGAAGCAGAAGGTGGGGACTACAGATCCGAAAGGCAAAGACGAGCAAGCATGCTGTAGTCGGGAGATTCTGCAAACCGTAGTGAAGTCTAAGGCATCGAGAGTTCCAAAACCTCCTCCACTGCCTTCCTTTTCCTCTTCATCCTCCACTGCAAAGACGGCTGCGAAAAGCAGAGCATCTTGTGAAAATGCCAGCACAGTGGAGTCTCCGGCTCTCTTACCTAGGGTTTCGGGCTACGGAGGAACGATTCCTCCGCCGCCTCCCCTACCGCCGGCAAGAGCTTCGAATGCCGGCACGGCGAAGGTCAGGCGAATGCCGGAAGTTGTGGAGCTCTACCATTCTCTCATGCGGAGGGACTCGAGGAAGGAGTCCTGCTCCGGAGTGCCCGACGCACCGCCGGCGCCTAACGCACGCGACATGATTGGAGAAATCGAGAATCGTTCCGCTTACCTCCTCGCTGTAAGTAATGCGCTCGTTTCTTCCCTCACTATCTCAGCATTAGCAAAATTTACGAAATTGCCACTGTAGGTCCTGTGGGGGCCATCACTACAGTGGGAAGTGAGAACGGCTACTTTTCGTGAGTTTTTACTTGAATTAGCACTGTCGCGGGTCCCAAAACTGCCGTGGGCATTGGGTCATTAGTTCCCTGTTCTTGCGGCAACGAGGCTTTATTGATTTTGCCTCGAGCCGTTCGCGCTACATGGAGATGTGATGGATGCTGGCAGTGGTCTGTAATTAATTGCTCTAATGCTCTGTGCTCTTATTGCGACCTTTTTTCGAAAAAAAAAAAAAAAGAGAGAAAGAAAGAAAGAAAGAGAACAAAATCAGAGGTTTACGTGGGTCTTCTTTCTCTGTTTCCGGTGTTACTCCTTGATTTTTTTCCATAGAGCATGCAACCCCAATTATCTTTTGTTATCCACAGATCAAAACCGACGTGGAAACGCAAGGGGATTTGATTCGTTTTCTTATCAAGGAAGTGCAGAACGCGTCGTTCTCTAACATCGAAGACCTGGTGGTATTTGTCAAGTGGCTCGATGATGAGCTCTCGACTCTGGTATTTGATTCTTTGCAGTCCTTCGAAAAATTTCCTTGCAATTCGCCAAGGGTGCTCACAAAGGTATTTGCTGACCATTCCAGGTGGACGAGCGAGCCGTTCTGAAGCACTTTGAGTGGCCTGAGCACAAGGCGGATGCAATGCGAGAAGCGGCCTTCGATTACTGTGATCTAAAGAAGCTCGAGTGTGAGGCCTCGTCCTTCAGCGATGACCTACACCAGCCCTGTGGCCCTGCTCTCAAGAAAATGCAGGCCTTGTTGGAAAGGTGAATAGCACGATCCTTAGTTCATTCTTATGAGGTAGTGGGAATTTTGATTCATGAACTAATGATGGTCTTACATGAATTTCTAGAATTGAGATGATTCAAAATCAGTATGGATTCCTACTGCATCCAAGCCAAAGATTGGAATAAAAAACACTATCTTTTTGTTTTTTCCATTTTGGCAAAACAGATTGGAGCACGGTGTGTACAACCTGTCATGCAAGAGAGAAGCTGCGACCAAGCGATACAGAGGATTCCAAATTCCCTGGGATTGGATGCTCGAAACAGGATATGTTGTTAGCCAGGTAGTTCTGGTTTGCCTTGCAATCAATCTCATTTTTCTCGAGTTTCTAGACTGGCATGGTTTTATTGAAAATTTTCTAAGGCCCCTTCGAACCTTTCTTGTCGTCTTCCACCACCTTAGTGCTTGTATTTTAATAAGCAGAGGCAAAGTAGATTCGTTTGGATTTGGTGAAGGAAACGGTTCATAAAGATTATAGAAAAAAGGCAATTTCTCAACGCCTGCCTGCGCATATCTCTAGGCGACGCTGCCCACGAGGGTGTCCTCTTGGCTTATTTGCTTTTAGTGCGGTTCTCTCCTGGCACCCTCAACACGCGTCTAGAGATCCGATAGATACCCAATGCATCACAGTTCTAGAAACATATAAAACTAAAAATAGAGTTCGCTTACAAAAGCTTTCTCCTGCTTTTAATGGGAGAAGTGGTTCATCCACCGAAGATTTCAATCTACGGTTGAGATTGTGGGGCGGTTTTGAGAACTTCTAAAATTTTTGCTTATAAACTGTGTCAAATGCTGTCAGCCCTGTCAAGACCAAACGCTGTCGATTATCGAGATCAAGAGCTGTGAATTGCGATTAAACTTGTCAAAATCCGTCATGATCATTGGCCCGTCAAACACTATCAAACATTATCTACTAGACACTTACTAGGTATCAAATGCAATAAAGTCCTACAAAGTCCACTTCATTTTTATGGTCTTCGTTAGAACCTGATAAGGCCCGTCATGCACCCTGTTGTTCATATTAGCAGAATTTAATAAAAGTTTTTAAAAAGTTTATATAATTTTTAATAACAAAATTTATATAGCATGCTTCATATAAGTAGATTTAGAATCTAGATGGTTCAGATTTTAACATATAAGTTTATAAGTAATATTTTTTATTATTTAGTAACATTTATTTAAATGCCCTTCATGGCTAAAAAGAAACCTTTCTCATAAAAATATTTGTTTCTTGCTCACAAATGTTCGTATACCACTCGACAATGATTTGCTGCACTCAAGCATTGTTGTTTGAGAAACAAGCCCTCAGGTGCTCATGGTTCGTGGCCTAAATTGAGGTGCATATTTCTATTTTCAGTCTGTTGTAATTCTAACCATGCAGGGTCCACCGCAATAGCACTGTTAATTTCATTTATAGATTTTAAATGCAAAAAAAGGGGTAGAATTGTTTGGATTTGAATTTCAAGGGGTATTGCTCATGAAACTATCCTTAAAATAGCATGTTGTCCGACAGCTTTATAGGCCCATTTTAATGCCTATGCTGAACGTAACTCTTCCACATGTTTCTCTTTGTGCCCCCCCCCCCCATAGATAGCCTTTCTATGTATAAAAAAAATAAAATAAGTAGTACTCTAATGAACAATAAGAAGGTAATTCTTTTTAAGACAATCTACTGGTATCTTATAAAGCACATGGCTAGGAAACATTTCTGCCTCGTAGCAGGAGTAAAACTAAATCACATTATGATGAACTTGCCACATGCTTGAACTTCTAAAAGACCTAATAAACCTCATTTGCTTGACTAAATCTTGCGAACCAAAGAAGAAAGTTAGCAACACAAACGAGTGTAGAAACTCAGAACTTGCCATGTTTGCAGATAAAGCTAGCATCTGTTAAACTGGCATTGAAATACATGAAAAGAGTATCTATCGAGTTAGACGCTGCTGGAGCTGGCTCTGAAGAGGAGGAATTGTTGCTACAGGGAGTCAGATTTGCGTTTCGAGTGCATCAGGTATTATTATTATTTTTTCAATCTATTTACCCTCTCCACAAATCCAACCATCAAGGGTTATGCAAATCACTCGACACTCCTAAAGTCAGTTTTTCCATTGATAATTGCCAGTTCGCAGGAGGTTTTGACATTGAAACAATGAGAGCGTTTCAGGAGCTAAGAAACAAGGCACGATCTTGTCACCTTCAGTTCCAAAATAAGCAGCAACATAAGTTTATTTGCCGGCCCACGTCTTGCTAACCTCTAACGAAGTGCTTCGTCTCCGGCAGCAGCTTGTTTTGTAAAGATCCATCACCACGCTATTTTTTGTTTGTCATTAAGTTTTCTTTCTTTGAGGATGAAGTGCATCATTTCAGTAGCTTACAAAGTGTCCACTATCATGATCAAGCCGATATTATCTATAAAAATGCAAAAACTAACATTACATGTGTCATTAATACATAATATATATTTTTTGGACCTGAGCATCGTCTGGAGATTCTAATCCTTCTGGGTAGGGTCTGGGCGAACCATTAGATCTTTAGTAGTTTTAGCTATGTCTGTCACTGTCTCTCCAACAGCTTCAAGTATGCCTTCTTTCTGCACTTCATGTGCACCTCCTCGTCTCTCCAATTTTTGTTTCTCACCTTCTGCAGCTTTGTCACCTTTGACATCTTCAGTCTCACTTTCCTGTTGTGTTTTTCCTTGTGCGGTTTGGGGCTGCTGGGTCAACTTTTCCTGCATGTAGGCCCACAATTGTGGCAAAGGATGTGAGCAGGTCAAATCCTGTCCTGTAAGGATACATGGCAAAGTGTAGCCTGCCGAGATGTTCACCAGTGCTGTCCAAAACATATACAACCACGGACACGAGGGCACAGTCAGGCCCGGATATTTCCACCTAGAACGCTCATTATTATGGAAGAAAAGCCAGTGCAATGCGTTAATATGTTGGATGATGCATCATCAACTGGCCTAGACATTGCACAAATGGGGAACAAGTAATTCAAATTTATAATATAAATTATGAATCTAGGGAGTTGTAATCTTGATCCAAGAATAATATTCATTTGTTTGATGAGTACCAATCTGCTCAACGCTTTATCCCTTTAAGAAATTGGTCAACAATCTAAAATTGAAAACATCCAACAGCAGGACTAACGAATGTTTGGCATGGTAGGTTAGAAATAGGTATGGATGATTTTAGCTCCCAATTTAGTGTTTGTGGAGAAGTAATATTTTAGGACACATGAATGCCATTTGCAGCCAGCATAGAGGAAATCCCTCGGGATGATGATAATTCCTGCTCTGGCTATAAAGAATGTATACCATTGCTTCAATTAGACATAATAAATCACATTTTGCAAAATCTAATCATGCAAGTATTTGTTTGAGCCTGCCATGTAATGATCACATCTCAGGACCGTCTTGCAAATGGATTATTCCGCCGCAGGTCCTTGTATAACTGGACAAAACATAAGGCCAATCGGACTCTACTGTATCATTGTCTACTTCCCACTGTATGGATCGCCCAAAAAAGTTTACTTCATGCTGAGGGGGAGAAAATCAATTGGAAATTGAACCAGAAACCATAAGCAGATCGTAACTAAACCCTTCTACCTTCATTTCAGATGCCTTGTTGCTGATGCTTTCTGATTCACCGTCCTTCGTTTCCCCTGCTTTCTCAGTAGCCTGCTCTTCGGTTTGCTGGCCATCTCCCTTCGTCTTTTCCTTCACTCCCATGCTCTCTTTGGTCGCAATTTTGGCCTTCTCTGACTTCTCACTTGCGTAATCGACAGCAATCTTCGTAGCATCAACGGTAGCATCCTTAACTTTTTCTGCTTTCTGACCGGTATACTCCATTACACTCCGGCCAGTATCCACTGCCGCATCCTTGGCTTCCACTGCCTTGTGGCTGGTGTACTCCGCTGCCTTACGACCCGTTCTCACGGTTGCAGCCTTTACCTCGGTAGCTTTCTGGGCAGCATACTCCATTGCGCTCTGGCCATTGCTCACAGCTGTGTCCTTGACTTCCACTGTTTTCTGGGAAGTGTAATCCATTGCACCGCGATCAGCGCGAACGGTCACGTCCTTCACTTGTTTCGCCTTATCTAAAACCAAGTCCTTTGCCCGTTCAGCTTGCTTAGTTGTGAGATCAGCTGCTTTCTGCCCTGTGCTAGCCGCAGTCTCCTTAGCAGCATGGAGTCCTTGTTGGGCCTTCTCCGCAGCATAATCTTTCACCGTTGACACATGTTCTGCAGCCACATGGGCCTCTTGCGATGCCGCATCTTTCGTGTCCGCACCCTTCTGCGATGCGAAAGAAGCCACCGCACTCAACCCCTGCATGGCTGCTTCCTTGGTGCTCCCAATAGCTGCGGCGCCAGATTGATTCGCTTTGTCGTAGCGTTCCTGAACATTTTCATGGCCACTGGTCGTGTGTTTTTCTTCGAAGTTAGGTTTCTCAGAAGCCATCGGCCTGTAGATGCTTTAGGTGACGAGCTTTTCATGCGTTGAAATCGAGGAGAGATGGGAAGGACGGCCTAATATAGTTTGGGCGGTTTCGGTTGCCTGCCATGATGTTGATGCATTTGACATCTGTTGTGGGCTTCTTGGCAACGTGGTCGCTTCTTTGGAGCCGAAGGGGTGACTCAGCTTCCTTGGTAGCAGCTGGTGGTAGCTACAGGGGACTGGCTTCTCTGTGATCCTGCCACGTAAGACTTCTAAAGACGGAAAATCAGATACTCTGGCAGGCATGAGACTTGATAGACAGGTGTGGTATCAGATCTTTCCGGCGAGGGGGGCAAAATTTTAATCGATAAGGATGCGAGGAAACTAATGGGTCTTGGGTGATTTGGCTGAAGTCTTCGTCCTAATTGTAGACGAGTTAGGCCTCTGCTGAACTGACACAAGCCGAGCTGAGTCAATCAACTGGTCATAATTCTTGCTTTCTTCCTTTGTTATCTACTGGCATTTCTTCACATCAAACAAAGACCTCTAGTTCTACAGTTGTGAGCTATCAAATGTTGCCTGTTTTGATGTTTAATAGCTTGTCACCCTTCTTCACTTTGGAGATTTTAAAATCAGGTGTTCTATTGCTTGAATATATTAATAAAGAGAGTCATAATCATCTAACATAGTCATACAAGCAAAATCCGAGTAATGCTAAAGCAGGCTCTACAAGAGCATAATGCAGAGCCATTGATTAATTAGGCTTTTTAAGTCCAGACCAGCCCACTGACCTTGATCGTGAGTGGATGGCAAAACCAATTAGCCATACTCGGGTGTTATTGCCCTTTGTATTAGCTTCTCAGACCAAACTTGAACCTCTTCTTTTCTTTTAATTTCAACTTGGATTGAGATAATTTTCTATTCTTTAATTGATAGGGAAAATATGTGACATCGGAGAGTATAATGAGGTATATAGTTATAAAAAGTATATTTATAAAAAGATAAAATAACATGATAAATATAATGTAAAAGAAGATGAAGACAAACATGCTGATTATATAAAAAGTAAAATAATGATTAGGTTGAATATGAATTGTTTTTTTGAAAATATATGAGGCAAGTAATTAAAAAATGAATAATGATTGAAAAGTAAAGATAATAATATAATAATAAAAAGGAATGAAAAGTATAATTAATCAATATCTTATTTGAATTGAAAGAACAGAGGATGTAGTGTAGCAGAGAATATAATTGGATGTTTAATCCCACTATATACACTACCGCGCCAATCTAAGCGTACCCTAAACCTACTACAATCCAAATGCATCCTAAAGCATTATGAACCTGCACAGCAGATTTTAGGGACTGGTCGTGGTTTCCCAATTTTCAGATTAGAAGATGTCGGTTGGTGGAGGGGAACAGAACTTGGCTTTTAGGGCATGTAGACAGCTTAATCGGAAGGCCTTCAATAAGGAGTGATCAAGTTGGCAATCTTCAAGCCAACGTTTGATCGTGAAAGCTGCTCTATAGGGGCAATTATGGAGACATTCAGCGTCCCATTTCAGTTAATTGTTATTTGAATGCCAATTTGTTATCACACATACAAAAGAAAAGACCATTGCAACATTGAATTGAGGATTCTAACGTAGGTAAGCATTGAAGCAAACCCAAGTGCTTGCATGAAATTTCAGATCCAAGGGATCACTAGCCGACTGTATTGGAGCATAGTAAAAGAAGATTTCCCGTGAGATGATTAAGTATAGCAACAGTACTTGAACATCCAAATTTCCAACTAATCACTGTTTGATCCCGTCTTAGGTGTTTTATCTTTCCACTTTCATTTGAATCTTTCTGAAGAGAAAGCCCAGTCCAGTTGTCATATTCTCTGCCATTTGGTTAAAATCTTCTCCTTCAGCTCTAATTAAGTGGCGATCTCCCCGAGTCGAGTCTGAATTTGCCGATTCGTAGGTGAACCATACTAAAACGATGATCAGACGCCACTGAAACAGAGTAGCCCTAAAACCTCGTTAACCAAGGCTGGTGTTTGATGATCTACTTCCAAAAAATTTCTCTGATTGAACCCATCTAATGATGTTGGCCGAGTGGTCAATCAGCATAGGCCGTTGCATGCTGTGACTCAAAACCGAGGCGAAATGGGTCACTCAACCGTAATTCAAAGCCAGCAGTGGTTCTTAATATGGAATCCTTGAGGTAAGTTGCCTCTAAATTTGATCAATTGGATTGAAAAATCCTGGTCATCCAAAGCTTAGGAGAAGTCACATTGTATAGGAATTTTAGGATAAAACAACACTCATTTAATAGAGCTCACCAGAGTTTTAAATTCCACCCTAATGAAACTTTTCTTAATGACATGCTGTTGACCCCTTAATTAATACCAGAGAACTTCATTTATTAGACAAAAAAAAAAAAAGAAGGTCTGTCGGTGTTCTCTGAAAATTCACAACTAAAATGATGCTGAAACATGGAAAAGACAGTCCGTGGAGAGTCACGGGCCCTGCATGTGGACGGGTAACTAGCCGCCAGAACGGGGCAACATCACGTGGTTGACATTTTTTTCTTGTCTCTTCTTTCCTGAGTGTGACAACACACTTACCCACGCAGAGAGAGACAACTGTCGACGTGAAATTCACTGTGGGGAAAAGCCCCCCAAAATTAATCTCTAGCCATTCATCTGGTGGGCCCCACAGTCGTCAAGGGATCCCCAAAAAATCTCATCAATGGCAATTCCCAAAATCAGCACTGCTCTTTTTTTTTTTCGCTCGACCGCATATAACTTTGGATGCATTTTTAGATGGCCCGATTCGAATGAATCATCCCTTAACAATATGGTGGCTACCAGATGTTGGATGCGGCCATGAGAACTATCGCCAGCTTTGCAATTTCCATTGGCGGAGAGAACATCAAGATGCATATCCCAAATCGCAAATGCATTTGTTTTTCTTAAAAAAAATGAAACAAATTTAAAGATAACCAACCACTCATACATCCCAGAACCCTTTGGGGCCCAGTGGTACCCATCCCACATTTACTATTAACAACACCCCGTGAGAGAACCAAATACATATAAGTGAAGGGCGCATTTGGCTGAACCAAATATCATATAGCATAATGCTATGATTAATTGGTCTAAGTTGGAAGAAAATGCTTGAAATTTGATGCAACCAACCACACCCCTAAAATGGCAGTCATTATGAATAATGTAACAACAATGCCCAATTGGGTAATTTAATTTTCTGTGCATTTTGATCTTATGATTGAAGGGCTGCATAGAGGAGCTGGTTCCATGTATCAGGGATGCCGGCAAGGCACCAGTGGCTGCAGTCCATGCCGGAATGGTCACCGCTGTAAGCCGACGGATGGCCGTCTTTTCTGAGCTGAGAGAGGAGTGTTACGTCTAGCAAGTAAACCGGCTTCGACATCCGGCTGAGGACCGCCTCCACGATCCGGTCTGCAGGCAGAGAACCACCAGGGTAGTATGAGCCGCTCAATGGCTGGGCCTGGCCACTGCAGTCCTTGGCTTTGGGTTCGTTCCATTCACTTCCGCTGATGTTGGCCACAAAGAAAATGTTATAATTTTCAAGTTCAAATGGAAGGGAAAACCTTGGTGCACATTGTGTAAATTCTGAGTCACGTGTCTCATAAATCGTGTGACACGTTACAAGGCCAGGAGGACAGATAAGAAAGCCGCCACATGCAACTGTGCTGGTTGTGAACGCTGATCAGGAGTCAGGACTGGCCAAAAATGGTGGAAAGAAGAGGTAAGAGGGCTTTGAGGCAGGGAGCAGAGCTTACATGTAATGGGTTGGAGAGATCCCCTGGAAGAAGACTTTGGTTCTGGTGGTGTCGATGTTGTAGTCGACCCATTTAGCCCAAGTGGTGAGACCCTTATAGAACGCCACCAAACGGTCCATGTCCTCGTAGTACTTGCCCCCTTCTTCTATGTAGTCCCATCTGCAACACCACCCGCACTCGTCTTTAGCTGATCAGTAAAATGATTAATTTCTCAAGGCAGGTTTAAAAATGCGATGGGAATGAGGGAAAAGGAAATTGGAATAACACATGCAGCAATGTCATTATTGTTAGAAAATATAAGATTCACATTTGGCAGCTGGGCAAGAGGTTAAAATAGAAACACATGAAGACAGCTGTTTGCTTTTCTTCTCTTTACTCTTGATAGGCGGTTTGTATCTAAACTACAAAGACCAATTTGGGTTTGTCGAAAAGCTGCAGATATGTTTTCCGTAGAAAAAGCTGTCCAAAAAAGGACAAAAGAAAAAGGCCATCCCTAAGGACCCTGGTCATGTGAAAAAAGCTCTCCAATTTCCTTCCCATTCATTTGGTGCATGTGACTTGGGTTGTACTTGTAGTGAGGTAAAATAGAAGAAAAGCTAAAAGCAGAGTAAAAAAGGCTTTCCATAGTCAAGGATTGATACAACCATAAAGTAAATAAATATTAAAAATATATAAAAAGAGAGATAAGAATTTAAGAGTAATTTAATACTATATTAGTGAAGGAGAGATAAATGTACATACGGTTGGGACCTTCCCCTGTGGGTCCACCAATGCCAGGTGTTGAAGACGAGCACATTCATGCCCTTCCACGCAGCTCCGCCCGTCAGCGAGTCGAGTCGGAGGACTCGGCCCCTTCCTTCTCTGACCAGGTCCACCAGATACGTGCTCCTGAAGTAGAGCACCGACACATGGTAGTCCTGCAATGCGCCGCTTCCTCAGTACCCAAAAACACACTTGTGACATTCAAACGTGCACGCAATTTTAAATTTTAAAAAAATATAAAGATAACAGCAATACATCACTCGTTTTTTGTGTGGATGCCCTGCCATAGGGCCCCCATCGCTGCCTGATTAGTCAATCAGATTTGAGTCTTCATTTAGAAAATGAGACACTAACGACACTAACCCATGTGGGACACATACACTACAATTTTGGACAGTCTGATCTTTCAATAAGGCAGCCACATGTGACCCACCAAAATATAATGTCTAATCCTAGCGTGATTGGTGCGCAAACATTCAACCTTTATATAAAGAATGTATATGGGGTTATCTAGAAATGATAAATTGAAATGAGCAATTAGAAACTTAGGGGAGTAGACAAGGTGGGGCTCACCACCACAGCCTGTGCAGGTTTGGTGAGCGCACCTAATGTCTCTGTCTTTCTTTCACCGGTTGATGACCATCCAAATCAATGTCCAACGGCATTTAAATAATCGACCACACCGAAATTTCGTTGCCAGCCGTTGCACCCAATGATTCGTCTTTTGTTGAAAAGTAAATGCCGGCGTTATAAAAGAGATTCGCTGACCGCCACATGATTCATGCACAAAAAAAAAACCCATCTACACGCCCCCATTCCCCAAATTGATGCCCATGTGAGATCCGGGCCGTCCATCAAGGAGGACCCACCTTGGCACGTGTGGTTGTGAGATGGGTTCTACACGAGTGGGGCTAGCTCTAGAAAAGCTCATGCCACCAACCGCATGAAAGGCAGAGGTATAAAGAAAGAAGGGTTCGATAACACTCATGACCTATGGAGCATTGATTACGCTTGAATAACACTAATACTAATGTACGAATTAGACATGTGAATTACAGTGTTTGGGAATACTTCCATCTTCGTTTTGCAACATTTTGTAAATGTAGCTGATATGGCACAGGTTGGAGACCAAGCTTGGGTGTCTCTAGATAAACTAAAACGTCTCCTATCAAACTCCCCATTTAAGACCCACGAAGTGGGTAATTTTAGTGAACCGATTGCTACCAGTTCAGGCCATGGGCAACCTATATAATGGGGCCCACAAAATGGATGGTGTAGATCGATCCACACTCGGTTACATGCGGGTGACGCAGCTGCAGCCATTTTATATATGGCAGGAGAAGAAACTCAGGGTCTTGTCACAGGCCTCAATTATAAAAATTTCACGGGTGGGCCAAATATAAAAAGACAACAATGGAAAAGATGCACATGCACAGCTGGTTTGAAGTTGGTAACAGGTCCATATTTGAGACCTCAAGCAAGTTGGGGAGTTTGATAACTCCCCAAAGCGAAAAGCCCCGTGACAGCAAAGACGAGCACAAGGAGGCGGGTGGTCTCAAAAGCCAGCCACCAGATTCTGACAATTGTAATTACATCCTCTTTACTTTGCACTGTTTGCCACTAACTCCCAATTGCTCCCTAGTCCATGTTCCTCTTCCAGAAAGTTTGAATCACTACGAAGTGATGCCTACGAATATGGCGATGAGGTAATTGTTGCCATTTGGTGACAAATCTTCGCATGTTAGACCAGGAAGGATGGATGCAAATGGTCTAAATTGAAAGAGAGTAGTTTTCGGGTTTTAGAAAGTAAAGGCGAGAGGCATTTTGCAGACATCCAGAATGCAGGCAAAGGGAAAAAGCACGGAAAGTGACGGGAAGGAAGAGAGCTAGAAACAAAAAAAAAAAAACAAAATACACACCAGGAATGTCAATGACGAGAGGTCTTCCTTTCTCACAAAGCTGGTTCGAGCCTCGGGCACTGCTGCATGCAGCATGCATATCAATGATTGCCACTGATTCAAGCTTATGGAGTCACCCACAAACATGATATTCTTGCGCCTGATCTTCCACAAGAAATCCTTGCCGTCGAATCTACACCATCCAATCAGCAGACCCAATGATCAGTATGGAACATGGAAATTATCAGCGCATGGAATAGGATTCTTCTTCTGCTCTTATTTTTCGGAAAATAAAAATGGGGCTTGCGTGCGTGTCTTTTTCGGTGAGATTGCTGCCCGAAAATCTCATTTTCGTCTGTCCCGGTTGGAATCCCCATGCAGATTCAAACAGCTGTTTGCATGTGCACGGGGATTCCCGTCCACCCCCATTGGATGGTAGAGATTCCCGAACCAAGATCCTGAAGTTGCAGACGGTGCCATGAGCTCAGGGCTCACATGACAGGACTCATCATGAAGCGCCTAAAGCGTGAACTTTTAGCTTTCACTGTGCCACACAATCATAAGTTAATACCGTATCCTGGGGAAGCCTGAATACTTGTGCAGAATGTGATTGTTGATACGCAGGCATTAAGAAACACTCCACACAAATTACAACGAAAAACGAATTTCGAACTGTTTTATATGATTGAGCTAGAGTAACAAATCTCAATCCTAAACTTTCGCTTGTGCTCGAGCTAGAGTAAAATGAGCCCGAATGGTTCATAGACCATTTACTAGGAAAGAATACCACCAAAGGGGCACGAAAAAAAGCTAGGTGGGTTAATATTCCAAAATGAGCCATCTATCGAATCCTCCAAGAAACAAGAACAAGTGAGTAGGCAGGCCGGATCAATCTATTCCGAAAATCCCACAATTGGAGAGGAGGAGATTCACTGGCATTGGGCGGTCCACTTAATTGCCTAATCATGGAAGTTGTAAATTTACTCAACCGGAGCAACTCATGAGTCATGCGTCTCCCTCAAGTTTACAAACTGCAATGTTTGACATTTGTTTGTCTCTTGAAAATGGACGACTTAAAAATAGAAATTTATTCCTAACCAAACGAAGAAATTATCAAATTTCCTCCAAAGCAGGGCAATGGTGCAAACCAGTAGTAGCTAGAACTAAAGCTCCCCGGTCGCCCCATTTCCCTTTTTGTGAGTTTGCAAGGAAAGAGCAAACCCGAGGAAAAGACCCCAACAGCCAAAGAAAGCCAAAAAAGGAAAAGCTACAAAGTGAAACGAGAGAAGATAGCACCTTGGCAAAGGGCAGGAAGTGGGCTGCCATCTATACTTCAAGTAGAGCTTATCAGGTCTGCCGAATTTCTGACAGTCGAATTCAGGATCAATGTAAGGACAGGAAGAAGAATCATAGAGCGGGTAGGAATCGTCATAAACCCAACTCCCTTTAAATAAATTACAGCTGCGAGTTTGCTTTCTTTCCTTCAATCTTGTCTGGTTGTACAAATTCGTGGCATTCACGGTGAGGGAGAAAGTGGGTAGCAGGAGTACAACGAGATAACAGGAAAAAGAGACGGGAAATCCAGAACCCATTGTGGGTTCTGTTTCTTCAAAAGAAATGACGATGGTGGAGAGAAACGAGGCGTGCGCACCAAAGCGAGGAAAAGAAGGCGATTTAAAGGTGGTGGGGGTGGGAGGATAAGCCCGTGCTCATATGGCTTGGGCCCAAAAATCCCATTTCTTTTTTGGAAAAAATCTTATTTCTTTTCTCAAAAATAAAAATGGATGAAAGAGAGAGATATAGAGAGAGATTTCTTGTAAAAGAGAGAGATATAGAGAGAGATTTCTTGAGAGAGAGAGAGAGGATATTGCAAGATATTAGTTATATTGGGAAGACGCTGGGAAAGATGTAAAGGTTGGGTTTTGTGAGTGAGGGTAGGGACCAAGGATGTGTGGAGGCTGGGGCCCACTTCTTACCAGCCATGAAACCAAACAGTCTGATTGGTGGGACTTGAAAGCTTGCTCTGTGTTGTCTGCTACTGGGCCTCATTTCTGTAATACTGTTGGTGAGCTGTCCACTTCTCCTGGTTGCATTGCCTGCAGCACCTTCCTTTGATTTGGATCACTGAAACCAGCCTTTATAAACCCAATTCGATACTTTTGTAATGTCTGTGGAATACATTGCAGAGGTGGGTCCCAAGTTCATACATTTCCAGGAAACAGAGCCAACCATAGATCGCCCATCAATCTGGAATACCGTAGATTCGAAGATTTATAGCATTTTCTTATTATATTGGTTGAATTGCGTGAACAATCCTTGGGGCCGTGCATTTTTGTAAATTAGTACTCGGGCAAGAGATGATACTTTGTCCGTTTTTCCAACAGCTTTCGTTGACTCCAAAAGCTGCGAATGCTATTCGGCGTGCCAGTTGGTTCATCTAGTCCCAACCATTTTTTCGGCTGGACGGGGATTTCGATGGATTTGGCTGTGCACGGAATCCAATCTGCAGAGGCAGCACGACCGGCCCATGATCGGCACCATCCACCAGATGTATCTGGTTACAGATGACTTACCTACAGTCTTACTATTGTGGTATTTGATACGTGTAGTGCACAATCAACATGAATCGCTGTCACATGTTGGCCTTATACGCGTAGGTTTAAATATTGGCCTCATCTGCATCGATTTAATCAGTGGGTGGCGCAGACTTGTTGGTTTTCAGGAAAATCGATGTGGCAGCTGTTCCAAGGATTTAAAATTTTATTTGGATAGGATGAAAATTGGGAGAAAAATGAAAATAAAGTATTTGATATAAGTTATGTTGGTGACAATATTAGCCATAAAATAAATAATTTTTTAAAAAAATAGTTGGAAGATAGTAATTAAAAATATAAATGATAAGAAACAAATTATGATTATTACAACAAATAGGATAGACGCATCTAAAATCTATTGCTATTTTCCCAATTTACTAAATGAACAAGCAAACCAATGATGTTTAGGCTCTCTTTGGATGATGGTGTTGGCAATACATATGCTTTAGCTATGCACTTTCTTTACATGACTTAGACTGATGTAATATTTTAATTACTATAATAATTTTATTTTTCATATAATTATTTATAATTATCTACTTTTTGTGAAAAAACTCTGTATTCGCTACGTCGCTTTTCTAATACAACCTTTAGCTTATGCAACCTTTATACACCTCATCCAAAGAGAGCCTTAAACTAACTTTAAAACTATTGGCATATTGGTTTATGCTCTTTTGGTGTATCCACTAAATCTTATAACTGATGTGTCAACTTAACCAGTTGTTTTATAAGATTTTCTTTGATCAAGCTATTTGCGGCATTACCTGGTGACGTTCATTCATTTAGACCATGATTAGATTGGATGGCTAAGATCAAACAATCGGAGTACTTTTCTCCTATCTAATGTTGTGGTAGTGCTAATGAATCGAACAGCCTAGATCATGAGCTTTACCGTTTTTAGCATTGGACAACGTCCCCCAGATTTGATTTTCGTAATTAAGATGTTCCATTGATTGCTTCCATCGGAATTCTACTTAGTGGAGCGATTGCTCCAAAAGCTATATATCTTACTTTGGACGTTTCATTTCGAGTTCTTCCGTTTCAAGGAATCTGATTAGTTCCAACATTTATTACGTCCTAGCTCTTCAGCTTACGCTATCAGACTGTGGTGGAAGTACTCAAGAAAAACTTCCCTCTCCTCCCTGTTTAATAATAGATGTACTTTGGAACTACATAAGAAATCAAGAACCAATATTCACATTTCATATACGGGGAGTAAATTCGCGGTCGATGAGGACTCGAATTTTCCAGGG
>JAYJMB010088505.1:0-16521 GCA_036873735.1 Pouteria campechiana | reverse complement strand
GACTTATAGTAAAATATGACATCTAACATTGGTACTTCAATTAAGGTCTTCATATTCACTATCCAACTCATTTGCATACGTTTTCATAGACTTTTATGACATCTAACATTGGTACTTCAATTAAGGTCTTCATATTCACTATCCAACTCATTTGCATCCATAGCATCATCGTCTAGGAAATCAGTAGTGGTGACATGCTTTGAGGTGCAAAGAAGAGTCTCATTGATTTCCTCAAGTTGTGGTTCTCGAGCTAAATGATCTATTTCAAGTTCACTTGAAACTAGGGCAGGATCATTCGTAGGAAATTCATCATCTTCATCTACAAATTGTTCTATTTGGGAGCTTTCATTTACTGTTGTCTCTATTACTTCTATTATGGAATACTCCAGAGATGTCAATGGATGTAGCATTGGACTACTTGTCACTGTGGTCCTAACTTTATATCATTCAAATAGAATACTTATTTAACTTGAGATGCAAGGACAAAAGGCTAATTTTGGTACCAAAATCTACTAATATTAATGCTTATGCAATAAGGCTCTACCTTAATTCCTGACTTCCTATTGGTGTCAAACCATTCACATTGAAATAAGATGACCTTATACCCAAGTATATAAGGTATCTCAATAATATTCTGTAAACGACCACAGTAATCTATCTCCACGCTAGAAGGAGCCCCCAGTACAACAATACTACTATTTTGAGTTTTACGATGCTTGTCATGCTTAATTGTGCCAAACCTAACTTCATCAACAATACACCCTAAATATGTCATTGATTGTTCTATAAGAAGACCATTTGCTAGGGACTATAGCTCCCCAGATATTTGGTTTGAATTTTGGTGGTACAATGAGTTTATCTATGAAATGTATTAAAATCCATTAGGGAGAAGGCAACATCTAGAAAATTAAAGTAAAAGGGCTCATTATAATCTTACTCACTTCAGAAACTAGTTAAGAAATTATTCCTCTTGTAATTTTTGGATTTCAGTTTCACCATTTTGTTCCTCTTGTAATCCATTAGGGAGAAGGCAACATTTGGAAAATTAAAGTAAAGGGGCTCGTTATAATCTTACTCGCTTCTGAATCCAGTTAGGAAATTGTTCCTCTTGTAATTTTTGGATCTTAGTTTCACCATTTTGTTCAAGCTCCCCTTCATGCTCACTACAACCCATGATTATTGAAGAAGACATGTGAAATAGTGAATGAGCAAATATGTATCCAAAGAGCATGTTGTATATTCGTTATACTAAGGGGAGGGAAAAAGCTTACTGAAGAAATGATTGTATTTCTTCACAGTTAAGATGTACCACCATGCCTTATAATACTCTCATGATGAAAGTTGGCAACATTTGTTTTTCACCCCAAATGGATGTGCCCTTTGCACAAATACTAATAGAGATCCCTTTTCTACTTTATATTGATAGTTCACATTGTGCTCAACTCAATTAAATTTGGTTTCCACATCTCCAAGATGCATTGATAGAAATGTAATACATTCTTTAATCTTATAAGTCTCTGCAATGGATCCTTCGGGATGAGCTTTATTTCCCATATTCGCCTTAAGGCTACCAAGGCACCTAAAAAGGATAATGTAAATGAGACACTCTTATGGTTTCTATAAGAGTACTTGATTGTCATAAGAATTACCTTTCAATTGTAAACATCCATCTATACTGAACGGGTCCTGCAAGTATAGCTTCTCTAGGAGGATAAACACACAGGTACACCATGGTATCAAAGAATGTCGGAGGAAAAATTCTTTCCAATTTGCATAAGATTATGACAATGTTGTCAGAAAGTTGTGATAAAACACTCTCTTTTAAGGTCATCGAGCATAGTTTTTTGAAGAAGTTACCAAACTAAAAAAGAATATTATATATGTCATTACGTAGGAGTCTACACATGCCTACTAAAAGGACGTGTTGCAACATGATGTAGCTATCATGTGTCTTCATTCCACTTACACTGCCCTCATTGGCATTCACACATCTGGATAAGTTAGTAGCATATCCATTTGGATACTTAACATCTCTTACGAATTCATAGAAGCGCTTTCGATGTGTTGGTGGTAGTGTATAGCATGCAACGTGTTTCACACAACGGAGTCCATCTTTTTGAAGGTGCAATTCTTTTCTAATACCCAATTTCTCTAGATCGCGACGAGCATTATCGATGTCTTTTGATATTTTGTCAATGTTGAGCAAGGTTCCCAGGAGGTTATCACATACATTCTTTGTCAGATGCATTACATCAAGGTTATGACGGATAATAAGACTAGGCCAATATGGAAGATCCCATAAGATACTCTTCTTAGTCCAATTCAGCTCTTCTTTGTCATGTTTTCTCTTTCAATATACTGATGGGTGCTTTCCAGCTAATCTTTGTGGCAACATTTGTGTAGGAGCACTTGCCCAGATAATTCTCTTGGGGGTTGTCGGTGTTTCACCATTTATGATTGGCAGATAAGAATCGACGATGTCCCATAAAACATATTTTAGTTGTGTATCTTTCTGAACTCGAGTCTTTATTACAACAGGGACATGCACCATAACCATGGGTTGACCACCCAAAGATATTTCTATATACAAGGAAATCATTTATAGTCCAAAGTACTGTAGCCTTCATCTAGAAGTATTGCCTTGAGGATGCATCATATGTTTCAACCCCATCATCCCACAGTGTTTTTAATTCATCAATTAAACGTTGCATGTATAAATCAATATCTGCACCAGGAGCCTTTAGACCCAGGATGAGTAGTGTCATCAGACTGAATGACTCCTTTATACACTTCCAAGGAGGTAAGTTATAGGGCACTAAAATTACGGGCCATGTACTATACGTTGTTCCCATATTGCCAAATGGATTAAAACCATCAATGGCCAACCCTAACCTAATATTCCGAGGATCCTTTGCAAACGTTGGGTATTGCCTATCAAAATCCTTCTATGCTAAAGAGTCAGTTGGATGACACATTACACCAATCTCCTCACAACGCCTCTCCTTATGCCATACCATTTCAGGTGCAGTCTTCTTTCACTAAAATAATCTTTGTAATCTAGGAGTAAGATGAAAATAATGCAAGACCTTATGGGTTATCTTCTTCTTATGGACTGCTTCATCATATTTCCAACAAGATGTACCTCATGTCGGACATTTATGAAGGTTGGCAAATTGCTTCCAAAATAGTACACAGTCATATTCACATGCATGTATTGAGGTATATCCCAGTTCTAAATCTTTTAAGATCTTGTTAGTCCTATAAAAAGATTTAGGTAACACCTCTCCTTCTAGAAAAATGATTTGTTGCTTCATCCATTTATAATCTTCAAATTCAACAACTCGATGAGAAAACCCAATAGAGAAAACTTCTTACACTCGAGATACAGCTTGCATTGTGCCTCATTAAGCAATTTGACATATTGTGAATGGGTTCCACTCTCACACTCACCATTGAATGTATTGTGTGCCCCCCATGTATCATGCATGCCTCTTAACATCTCTGATACACTGGGGTCCACCTCAAACCTTTCATCTATTGATTGTACAGTATCCTCTTGCAAAAGTTCAACCTCCACTGGATGCTCTCTAGATTCTCCATGATGAATCCAAACTGTATAGTGAAGGGACATTTTATTCGTATACAAATGGCATCCTACCTCTGCAAGTGGTTTCAGTTCCCTATTGTCACATGCCATACAAGGATAGAAGATTATTCCATCAGCTTCCGTACATTGTCGTGCATACTTTAAAAACTCTTAAACCCCATTCATATATGTCTGGCTCATTTTGTTTGGTTCCTAGATCCACGATCTATCCATACTTACCATAAGGCCATTCGGGAACACTATTAAAGAGGGTCGTCATGCATTTCTACCAATGATGCTTTATAAATAACTAGGATAACCCAAAATCTACCGTTGAGATAGTGTCTCTAGGTAATATATTAGGTTGCCCAATCTACTATATCTTTCTCATATATCCAAACAAATAATTGATTCTTCTTTTATATAGTTTACTAATTAAGAATAAGATTTTCTCAGTTAGCAATAACTTGGCATTTTGAGCGGAAGGAGAAGAGGTTGCACCTAGACATTTTGAACGGCTTCACATCCCACATATCATAAAATATCATCTTTAACTATGATGATTTACATGGCTGAAAAGGCACAGAAAGTCAAACCATTGATTTGTAGGTGTGCAGTATTGACACTTTTTCCAACATTCAGCTATTGATTTCTAAGTTCTAATTATGTTTTTTTAGATTAGTAGTGGATTTGGGTATGGCTAGGATAAATAAAGACTCACAGGTAGGGGAATTATGCATCATAATGAAGCTATTAATAGAGTGAAAGATAAATTAGTGTGAGTGTATAGATCAAACCTTAGTCCTGATTTTACTTCCTAAAAGGCTAAAAGTTTGAAACAAATCCAATGAAATTGCACACATCCCTCATGATGCTTAATCAAAAGCACCTTTCCAAGCTCAAGTTGAATATGAGGAGGTTCCAATAGAAATTTAAAATTGCTATGCCAACTAGTTATTCCAAATAGCTCATTAGGAAAGGATTTTAAGGGATGTAACTTTAGAGGAAGCCTTCACTAGAGAGCCCTTTCTGCAATTGAAGCCCTCAACTAAGAGCCCTTTCTGCAATTGAAGCCCACTGCACACATTTCATACAACAACAATATGACCATTTGACATAGCAATTAGCAACAAGGAACTAAGTAGAGACTGAAAAAAATCACAGTGAGCAAGGAAAGAATAACCCTAATGGGAGTGGCATTGCTTGTCAAACTGGAGGGCATAGGAGAGACAGCACAATTGAAAACCAAATGAACCCTAATGCAATGGAAGAGCAAACCTATGAGAGACCTTAGTCGAGCCAATCATAGCTAAGGAGATCAGGAGTGCCATCAAAGACAAAGGCGATTAGGCTATCGCTGTCTTTGCCGATGGAAGCTCTTTGGTTTGGTGCCGCTAGGTACCGCCTGCAAGAGTCTCTCGGTTCTTTCTTAGGTGGGCAAAGGCAGGAATGGTGAAATAAAGGGGGGAGGGGGAGAGGCTTGAAAAATACCCTCCCATGCTTTCTGCTAATGGGGCCCACAACTTCAAGGTTGCTTGCATAAGTGGAAAGTGTACCTAAATTATTTACTTTTATGATGAATATAATGTAAAGATTTTATCATATTGTCCACATTTTATTTTGAAACAAAACATATTTTTATTATGCTATAGCTTACAAAGTTAATTAGATTTATTATTTAATAAAATTAAACATTTTGATATAAAAAAATATTTATACAAATGCTCAACTAAATAACATAATGATCTTAATATTCTATCGAAGCGGAATGATTGATGTCCATTCATCTTATGCATCCATTTAATATGTGAGTTCATCTAGACCATCAATGAGTAATAATATATTAAATATATTTTATTGTCAAAATCAAATAAGTTCATCTACATGACAAACATTCATTAAAATTTTTAGTACACAAGGTAATATTTGATTCACATGTTTTATTTTCGAAATGAAATACATTTTTATTAAAGTTAATTCTTTCAAAAAAATAATAAAGTGAAAGTTTTATATTTTATTGAGTCAAAATTATCACACTTTTGGTTTGGGTGCAACAGCGCTCAACGCTGTCCACAATTCACGCAGCAGTGTTGGACTTGCTGGAACTTTTTGTGCACAATTAGCTCAGCAGTGCTCGTTTGGGCATTGCAGCGCTGTCAACACCCAAAATGGGCAACACCCATGCCGCAGCAATGCAAGAATGGTAGCAGTTGTGCCATTTCTCCTTACAAAATCATTTTAAAAGGCACCTACCATCTCTGCATTTCAAAAGCCATAGACAAAAACCCACGCCTTCAAGCAGCACCAGCGCCTCTCCCTCTCCTTCTTAACACACTGTCCCAATCCGACATTTGATTCTTCTTCCTCCAAAGATCTTCCACAGGTGATCCTCAACTTTTGTTTTACTGGATTTGTTGATTCACATAGCATGCCCATACACTATCAAAAGGGGTTGATACCCAGCGTGAGTATAATTGTTTCCTGTTAATTCCATTTAGCTGGGTATTCAAGTTGCAACAATCAGCATTCAACTATACCAACCTGCTAAAATCTTGTACTGTTGCATATCATCTCACAACATGCCACTGTTTCTCTGGTCATGTCAACCAATGAGAGATGGTTTCAGCGTGGAAGTCCTATTTTTCTCCACAAGTTCCATTTCAATAAAAGATTTGCCACACCTGAAGGAGAAAATCCTATCTAAATTTGTTGAACAATTTCATTCACATTTTCGATTTGAGATTTTGGTAGATTAACAAATGCTGAGTAACATCTCCTAATTGTGTACATGTCTAATATGACCTATGAACAGGATAGATTAAAAGGGATTTCTCTGCTTTGAGCTTTTTGGATTTAATGGTCTTAGAGCTAGGTTATAGATTGCTAAGTTACAGGGTTATAGCCCTTAGAAAAGGAGGATGCTGGGATCCCTTCCTTCTAAATATGACAAGTGAGGGTCAAAGAATCTCTGACCTTGAGACTTCAAAGAGTAGGCAAAGCGCACAAATCAAGTCCTTGAAGACCCGATTTACAAAGACTTCAGGGAAACTCGTATGGAAATTCCTCATTGACAATGATCTCAAGGCTTCCAGAATCAATAGTGTGGTTTTGAA
This sequence comes from Pouteria campechiana, assembly GCA_036873735.1. Lineage (NCBI taxonomy): Eukaryota > Viridiplantae > Streptophyta > Magnoliopsida > Ericales > Sapotaceae > Pouteria > Pouteria campechiana. The sequence goes on along the minus strand of JAYJMB010088505.1, from coordinate 9,822 downwards.
TCTACTAAAGATTAGCCAGAGGTTTGGCTAGGTTCATTTGTAGTCGCCTTGATTTTGGGCTCTATACGTTGGAGGTTTGGCTAGAAAAAACATATTCCTGACAATATCACACCTCCAGAATCATCTACTCATTATAATTGAATTTTCCACTTAAAAATAGTATAACATAAGATTGGAAAATGAAACTTTATGTGTATAAATTGAAACTAGTTGCTTTATCCTTATATTCATCACCCAAAGTACAGAAATAAGAGTACCTATTCTCAAACATGGCCTTGCAAGACCTGGACATGCTACTTGGCATATCCTGCTATTTCAACTATACACACTATCTCATGTATGGAATCTGCATTAACTTCAATCCATTGAATTCTTAGCATTCATAAGATTGTGAAATGTGATCACAAGCTATTGTCTTTCACCTTCCACTTCAGCAAACTTAAGACTGCTAAGGTTCAATACAGAATTTTCTTTAATCACTTCTTTTCCCTATGTATTGTTTTGTGGCATGTATTTTGCTAAAAACTTGTAAGCATGGCCAAACGTGCTAACTTGTCACCTGTGCAGTAATGACTAACAGAATGCCTCCAAAGTGGCAAAAAATATCAAGTGAAAACCTAGCTACCAATCCCGCGTTTGTTAGTGCTGATGCAATTGAAAGATTTTGTTCCTCTATAGTTGGAAAATAATGTATTAAGGAAAGAGGTTTTGGAGATCCTGAAGATTTCTTCAAAAATATCATTCAGCAGCGGCAGTGGGAGGAATTTGAAAAGCAACCAAGTGCAGCTTTGGTTCCTGTAATTAGATAATTCTATGCCAATGCTAAAGAGCATAAAGGAATGAAAGCTCTTGTAAGAGGAAAGTGGGTGCTGTTTGATAGGGAGGATATTAATAAAAATTTATCAACTCCCAAACATCGACCAAGATGTATTCTGAGTATGTTAAGCAAAGACCAAACTACCTAGAAATAACCCGCTTTCTCACAAAACCAGGTACTCAATGGAAATCTTCTAAATCACGTAGTCTACACTTCCCTCTTGTTGGATTAAAAAGGCAAGGGAAAGGTTGGCATTACTTCATCTCGGCAAAACTTCTTCCAACAAACAATCTAAATGAAGTGACAAAAGATCGGGCAGTGCTTAACTTTGCCATTCAAAAAGGATTTTCTATTGATGTGGGAAGCATTATTCATAATTCTATATTGCACACTCTAGAGGGAGCCACCACAGGAGGATTTAGTCACCCCACTTTGATCTATGCCCTATGTCTTCAAGCAGGTATCATTACAAGTCCAAATGAGGAGATTCAACATCCAAAATCGGCCATTACTCCTGCTGTAATTCGGAGGTTCAAGATAAGGCTTGAAACTTCAGCCACCGGGGCTAGTTCTTCTCATCAATAGAGTTCTTCTCAGCATCATAATCACGTCCCTTCTTCAGATATAGAGAAAGTTGTCATTGACTTACAGTCTCAATTATTAAAAGTGTAGCAAACCTTACATCAACACCAATAGTGGCAACACTCCATGAATCACAGATTTGATCAATTTGCGGCGAGACAAGAGCTCGCATTGGCATATGCGGTGCAGTTCAACAATGCCTTAGTGAATTTGTTATCCAATCAAGCTATAAATCCAGGAGCTGACAATGTGTATTCCCACGACCCCCAACCTTTTCTCCTATTTCCCCTGCATACATCCCTGATAAGCCAATCACCACCAATGATGAGGCACTTGATGATTAGCGACCCAACATTCAGAGAAGTCCACAAATGTCATCCTAGTCATTAGTCATAGGCACCGAGGACAATGTTTAGTCTCTCTTTTGGGTTATTTTTAGTCTCTCAGTCTGTATTGTGCAATTTTTGGTGTCCCCGGGAGCAATTATGCAAATTTATGGAATAACACTTAGTTGAATGAATTCTTTTTTGATGACCCCTAAATATTATTACCCTTAATTATTTTCCTTAATTTAGGAACCAAATCATATTATATATGGCCTAATTCATTAAATATATACCGCCTCATCCAAAAATTGAAAAATACATACTAAATAATACATGTTAACATAAATTACTTAATTTAATTTCTTAAAATTATTAAGCACCGCCAATATTTTGGCTACGTTTAATGCCAAACATGACCATTTTGAAATAGCTGCATTTGGCATCAAACATAGCCAAATGTTGGCTGTGTTTAGAATCAAACATAGCAAAAACGTTCACTACGTTTGATAAAAATGCAGCCAAAATTTTTGCTACATTTAATATACCAAATTATGCCAAATATTATTACCTTTAATTATTTTCCTTAATTTAGGAACCAAATTGTATTATATATGGCTAATTCATTAAATATATACCACCTCATCCAAAACTTAAAAAATACATACTAAACCATACATGTTAACATAAATTAATTATTTTAATTCTTTAAAATTACTAAACATAGCCAATATTTTGGCTACGTTTAATGCCAAATGAAGCCATTTTGAAATGGCTACAGTTGGTATTAAACGTAGCATAATGTTGGTGGCGTTTGGAATCAAATGTAGCAAAAATGTTCGCTACGTTTAATAAAAATGCAACCAAAATTTTTGCTATGTTTAATATACCAAATTAAGCCAAACATTACTGCCCTTAATTATTTTTCTTAATTTAGGAATCAAATAGTATTATATATAGGCTAATTCATTAAATATATATCGCCTCATTCAAAACTTAAAAAATATGTACCAAACCATACATGTTAACATAAATTAACTAATTTAATTCTTTAAAATTACTAAACGCAGCCAACGTTTTGGCTACGTTTAATGCCAAACTCAACCATTTTGAAATGACCGCATTTGGCATTAAACGTAGCCAAATGTTGGCTGCGTTTGGAATCAAACGTAGCAAAAATTTTCATTACATTTAATAAAAATGCAACCAAAATTTTTGCTACATTTAATATACCAAATTAAGCCAAATATTATCACCCTTAATTATTTTCCTTAATTTAGGAACCAAATTGTATTATATATGGGATAATTCATTAAATATATACCATCTCATCCAAAAATTAAAAAATACATATTGAACTATACATTTTAACATAAATTAATTAATTTAATTTTTTAAAATTACTATACACAACCAATATTTTGACTACGTTTAATGCTAAACATAGCCATTTTGAAATAGCTGCATTTGGTATTAAACGTAGCCAAATGTTGGCTGTGTTTGGAATCAAACGTAGCAAAAATGTTTGCTACGTTTGATAAAAATGCAGCTAAATTTTTGCTACATTTAATATACCAAATTAAGTTAAATATTATTACCCTTAATTATTTTCCTTAATTTAGAAACCAAATCGTATTATATATGGGCTAATTCATTAAATATATACCCCCTCATCCAAAAAATGAAAAAATACATATTAAACCATACATGTTAAAATAAATTTCTTAATTTAGTTCTTTAAAAATAGTAAATGCAGCCAATATTTGGCTGCTTTTAATGCCAAATGCAATTATTTAAATTGGCTACATTTATGTAATACTCAATGCAACCAATGTTTTAGCTACCTTTAACAACAAATGTAGAGCCAATTTTTTTTTTGCTGCATTTGACGCCAAATGCAAACGCAACCATTATAAAATGGATGCATTTGGTGTTAAAAGTAGCAAAAAAGCTGGTTGTTTTTAGTGTTATTTAGCTAGCCACACTAAATATTATTATTTAAATTATTTTGTTTAATTTAGGTATCATATTATGTATAACCAAATTTTATTAATATATATATATATATATTAAATATATATTTTATCATCAAACAAATTAAAAATAAATTCTCAATCATATAAAAGCAGTTCAATTGACATGGTTAAAATAAACAAATTAATTTACTTTTTTAAAATATCAAACGTAGCCATTATGGTGGTTGTGTTTAATGCCAAACGCAGCCATTTTGTGTTGGTTGCTTTTATATAACACTAAATACAGCCAATATTAAACGCAACTAATATTTTGGCTACATTAAATACTAAATGTAGTCATTTTGGGTTAACTGCCTTTATATAAGACTAAATGTAACTAATGTTGGCTGCATTTGACATCAAACACAGTCATTTTGAGTTGGTTGCATTTGATACATTGGCTGCATATGTCTTCATCATATAAAAAATACAGAAAGACCACCAACAAATGTTTTAAGTGCAAAAGCCTGGTCATTAATCAAATAAATGCCCAAAAAACTTTAAACAAAAAGAAAAAATTAAATAAAAACTAAATCGAATTAAAATTGATGACAATGATATAGAAGAATCAATCAAGAATCAGTTAATGAAAATCCTAATTACTACTGATTAAGAACTATCTTCTAAATCAATATCAACAATAGACTCTGAAAGATAAATCAATTCCATCGAGACAGATGATGAGTCTTCATCATCTTCTTACATCAATATGATAGCTAAAGAACAACAAGATCTTCTTAACTTTGCATCAAAAATAGAAGATCCAAATCTTAAGTTATCATACTTTAACAAAATAACATCGATGATAAAATCATCAACAAATGAACAAAAACTACCAAAACTAAACAACAAGTATGATCTAAAAGACATACTAAAACCTTTAAGTAAAAAACCAAAAGAAATAATCACACATAATCTCCAAAAACAAATCAATGATTTAAAGAAAGAAATATCCTCTATGAAAAAAGATCTCTTCTCTTTAAAACAAAATAACCAAGTAACTCCTGTAAAGGATTTTAATACAGATTCTGATCATGAATCAGCATCAGAAGAAAATCTGAATAACTCTGATCATGAACAAGCTTCAAATTCTAAGAGTTATCTTAATAAAATCACACAAATAAAAGTTCAAAAATGGTATATCGATATTCATCTAAAGATTGCCTACTCATTCAATCTAAAAACCATTGCCTTAGTTGATACTGGTGCAGATTCAAACTGCATACAGGAAGGGCTGATCCCGACAGCTTACTATGAATCTACTAAGAAATCCCTGAAACGAGCGGGAGGACAACTGCTCTATGTCCAATACAAACTATTCGATGTCGAATGCCAATTCGACCAGCTTACAGTCAAAACTCTTTTTATCCTAGTCAAAAACCTTCACAACGAAGTCATTCTAGCAACACCGTTTATCAACTAGATCAAACCTTTCATGGTAATAGATGAAGGTATCACCTTCACTACCTTCACTAAATCAATCACATTAAAATTCATCGAAAAATCAAAATATAAAAAAATTAGAGAAACATCATACCTAAACCTACTAATCAACAAAGAAAACTATCTAAATTATCTAAAAAATGATTTAGAAACTAAAAGACTGGAAGATCAACTCCGCCAACCAAAAATCATAAATAAAATAAAATATTATGAGACCAAATTCCTTGATCTTGTATGCGCAGAAATCCCACATGCATTTTGGAACCGAAACAACATGTGGTTACTCTTTCATACAAGGAAGGCTTTAGTGAAGCTAACATTCCCAATAAAGTTAGAGCCATCTAGATGAATCATGAACTTTTGGTTCATTGCCAAAAGGAAATCACAGACCTGAAGCAAAAAGGTCTAATACATAATTCAAGATCACAATGGTCTAGTGCTACATTCTATGTTCAGAAAGCCTCTGAAATAGAATGTGGCATCCCAAGACTTGTAATAAATTACAAGCCGCTTAATCAATCCTTAAAATGGATAAGATATCTAATCCCAAATAAGAGTGATATGTTGCATTGGCTCCCCGATGCTAAAATATTTTCCAAATTTGACATAAAGTTTGGATTCTAGCAGGTTCAGATTTCAGAGAAAGATAGATACAAAACTGCATTCACAGTTCCATTTGGCCATTATGAATGGAATGTTATACCCTTTGGTCTTAAGAATGCTTCATCTAAATTTCAGAAAATCATGAATGACATTCTTAACCAGTTTATGTCTTTCTCTATTGTCTATATTGATGATGTTTTAGTGTTTAGTAAAAACCTTGATGAACACTTCAAACATCTTAACTCAATCTTCTAGCAGTTCGTCCGAAATGGATTAGCAGTCTCCATGACTAAATACATCCTCTGTCAATCCAAGATTAGATTTCTAGGACATGAAATCTATAATAATACATTAAAACCAATCCAGAGAAGCTTAGAATTCACTGATAAATTTCCTGATAAAATCACAGATAAGAATCAACTTCAAAGATTCCTTGGAGCTTTGAACTATGTCTTTGATTCTTACAAACATGTAAAAATCTTAGCCAAACCTCTCTACAAAAGACTTAAGAAAAATCCGGTTCCTTGGACTGATGAGCATACGACCATTATCCAATGAATCAAATGCGAAGTTAAGAGTCTGCCACTCTTACATATCACAGACCCTAGCCTTCCAAAAATTATAGAAACCGATGCCTTTAATATAGGCTATGGAGGTATCCTAAAACAAAAAACTAAAATTGGCTATGAAGAACTAATCCAATATCATTCTAGACCTTGGAATGACACCCAATTGAAATACTCAACCATCCAAAAAGAAAACCTCAGCATTATCAAATACATCAATAAGTTTCAATCAGATTTATTAAACCAACAATGTTTGCTTCGTATCGATTGTCAGTCTACAAAAAGCATTTTGGAAAAAGATGTTAAGAATGTTGCAGCCAAAAAAATCTTTGCTAAATGGCAAGCCCTACTTTCAATCTTTGATTTCAAAATTGAATTTATCAAAGGCGAATCAAACAACCTTGCTGATTTTCTTACTCATGAATTTCTACAGGGTTTTTCAAATGAAGCTAGCCAAGCCCAAAAAACCCCCAAATTGGGTCAGAGGCCCAGAGGACTATGAGATGCCTATTACATCTCAAAACCAATCGAGGCCTCAGACTTATTCTTTGGCCAAAACAATCAATCTTTCATCCCCGTCTTGGGTCTCCATAGTTGAGACAGATAAGCAGGAAGCCCAGAAAGAAGCCCAGAAACATATCCTTGCTTCTTCCTCTTTTTCCTCTTCTCAGCTAAGTGAATCCACAATCCTTGACCTCGTCAAGATCAATCCTCAGTTAAAAGAAATTGAGCCCATCAAACCCTTGATTGAGAAAATAAAAAGGAAAAATCCTCTTCTCACAATCAAACCAGTTACATCATCCTAGCTTCGGGCTGGATCATTAATCAAACCGGCTATACAATCAAAGGAGGTAGTCTCATCCGCTACTATCCTTAGCCAAAATAGACCAAAGGTAAAATCCAAGTATTTTACCAAATAAGAATTCATACAACCAATCCTTCTTTTGGAACCAGAATTTGCTTCCTCCCTGGATCCAAATGTCGTGGCAAAACAAATCTTTCCGGAATTACATCTTCACCCACCAACCGATATCTTAAAAACACAAATGTTTTATGAATTTATCCTGGTGGTTACAAAATATGTCGAGATTAAGCATTACACTAACAAGGATGATCTTAGTGTAACTGCTTACTCCACTTGCAAAATCTGTAAGATCTTGACCCTGACAGATTTTGGCGAGATTTCAAAAATCAAAAAATTTTTAAAAAACTTCAACCTCCTATCTATTCCTATTGGGATTACCAACAGGCATGGTATAGGATATTTTACATCCAAAATTCATCCTTCTCTCATTCGTGGATGATCTTTTTTAAAAGAGACATTAATTTCTCTCCACCTCTTTGGTTTTCAAAATGGTGGGAGTACTTGGTGCCATCCATGAAATTTTCCCCAATCCAAATAAAAAATGACTATATTTAGTTGGCTACATAAAGTGATTTTTGTTGTAGTGAGATCTTAACTAAAACAATAATTGAATTATTTTTATCCAAGAATTTAAGTAAAAAGTTTAATGAATAGTTTGCATTTTACCTATATGCGATGTGCACCTCTATCTGTGTGCAGCCAGGCTTTAGGTATCTATTTAGAGAGTAGTACTAACATCAAAGGATGGAAAGTGGGCTCTTCTTGTTAGATGTCATCACGTGGTAGTAGGGCTGAATCCCAACCGTTGGGAGATTCTACGGCTCAGATCCCATACCAAGCGTCCGAATTAGACTTCTTCTGTCGACTGCATATCTTGATCGTTCGTCTATACACATGGAGCTAGCATCCGTTGCATGCGCCAGTCGCTAATATGCTTATTATTGTAATAATCCAAACCGTCATTTCTTCAGAAAATATAGGTCTATGACGAGAAAAACTATATTTTCTTTTTTTATTATTAATTAATAGTGTTTTAAATCTGATATTCAACATCATATCAAAATAAAAGAATATCTGTTTATAACTTTTGTTTAGGAAAACTACAAACTCTATTGGGATTTTGAAATAATTAGCAGAATAATAGTGCTTAGTAATCTGCTTTTCGAATTTAAAATTGAGTTAGTCACAGCCTCAACTCAATTTATCGATATTTTAAAATCAAGTCAGAGTAAATCTTAAATTTTTCAATGTAATTTTTTAAAACAATAAATAAATAAATAAAACTTGACTTTCCATATCAGATTTAGAGTAAAAATTTCTTAAAAGAAAGGCATCAAATGCTTCGTGCATTATTTCAATATTACTTAATAACTGCAAGTGTGATTTGAAATCGCAGCCCGAAAAGAATGACATTGACAACCGTTGCTGCATCTCGTATTCGTTTAATTGGTTAAAATATATAAAAAATGCAAGAAACAATCCTTGCACTAAGATTGATTTCTTGATGAAAGCATGCCCTTTCTTTTCAGTATAAACAGGCAAATGTGATTGTCCACCATGTTTTTAAGTACCTACATAATTAATTTATTTTATATTTTATAATTAAATATGTTTTGTTTGTTGGGAGAATTTCTAATCCATGTTTGGAGGTGACAATTTTCATGGCAGAGTGTGATTTGCTTGAACGTCGGCCATACGAAACAAATATCGATTCTTCCTTACTATAAATTAATTTTTTATTAATCAACTCATTAATAAGTCATATATAAATTTTCCTGACTATATATAATAGCATCAAAAAATAAATAATATAATTAATTTTGATTTAATTAAAGCCGAAAATGGGCTCGAATGATGAGGTTGAATAGAAATATTCAGTGTAACCAATTGCATGCAAATTTTCCTAAAAATAAATCTTAAAAGTTATACGAACAAGAGATATTCCAAGCATTTGAGGCAAATTTAAAAAGGAAAGGTAGCTAGAATGGCCATCCATTTTTTTTTCGTCAATTGATATTTATCCACAAATCTTAGCCTCTTAGGTGGACAATACTACATTCAATCTCATAATTGTCGTGAAATTCATGCCTTTTATTCTATCCTCCTAATCGAGAATCGTACGCACAGATCGAGCATCGTTGGAGAGATGATGGTAGCTGATATCTTTATTTATTTATTCGTTGGAGAGTGACGGTAGTTGATATCTTTATTTATTTATTATTTGTCATGATCTGAACTGTCATTTTGCACAAAATAAACAAATTTACAATCTTACATGATGCAAATATGTAATACTAAATTTATATAAGATAAAATACATTAGCCATAATTTCAAATTAATTTTTCACTTTGTCGAATCTGAAAAATTATAAATATAATCAAAAATAAAATTATAGATTAAAAGTACATTTTTAAACATTTTTATGATGAAGAAAAAATAACATGCAATCAAACGTATCTAATTTAAATCTAATTATTTTACTTTTTCAATCTAAAAGATTAACAATGGTATATAAAGTTTATAAAAAAAATAAATAATCAATAAATCTTATCCTACCAAATCAAATATATTATAAGAAAAGTAAATCTTAATATTAACATGATTTTA